>CAFUXE010001182.1:178446-209967 GCA_903364295.1 Serranus cabrilla
TTTTTTTTTTTTTTAAATCTGATGGTTGCTGCTTTTATCTGTTGTATCTCTCCAGTTACAATGCACTGAAATATGCAGAAGTTACTACTTTATGTCTCATTATTGTGCTTTATCAGCATAATTCGGAGCAACATAACGGCCGAATGTGTGCAAACTGTTTTCATGTTTGAAAATCTGTTCATGTTTGATTTATTCTGTATGAAACCTGCCTTTTTTCAAGCTGTCGTGTCTTCAGTGTTTGCGGAGGAGCGACCAGATGCTACTGATGTACAGTGTTGTCACCCATAAAGTAGAAAGCACTACTAAACTTCACTACATAGTGTAGTGTTTCCTACTTTATGGATGAGTATACTGTTGGCTGCAGAGAAAAGAAGAAACCAACGGACTCTTTGTGAAAGATTTGTAGGCCGCATCGTGAAAACCAGCTGAATGTCTCTGTTGCTTTTGTAATTTAATTGTGTTTTATGTTCATTAATTAGCACAATGGTGAGTGTGTAAACCTGTGTGATTAGAAATGATTAAGTTAAGATCATACACCAGCACAAACTGAGACAGGTTAGAAGAAAGCAGGTGAACATTGTACAAATTCAAGAACGTTTATTTTCAGTTTCAGCTTTACAGTTGCTGCATTGTAACATGAATAGTTTCCCTTATACAAAGATTATGTTGTGATTTTTTTTTTTTTTACATAAAAATTGTTGTAAAACAAAAACTATTTGGTCCTATTTTTTCCCACATGAAAAAAACTATGCACCGATTATAGAAAATATATAAACAGAATATAAGGCAAATATAAATACACTCTGGTCAGTAAAGGTTTATTATTAAGGCTAAAATACTCTATCCAATGCCATCAGGAATGATAAATAATTAGAGAATGTCCTATGCATAATTTTTCATTTTGTAAATTAGATTTTTTTTTGTGCATTGAAGTGCATCAAGTAGAAGCAAAGTGAATGTAGGACGGCAAATATATCATGAATAAAGAGCTTTTTAAATTTTTTAAATATCTATGATCTGTAATTGTTTGTGATTTGTAATTATTATTAACAAAAATCAATAAATACATTATTTGGAAATTGTATGTCGATCATTTTTTTTTCACTTTGCAGAATCCTAAATAATACTGATAATTCTGGTAAAATTAAAAACTGGATGCTTACTTGCATAAACCCTCCATGACTTGCAGTCTAAAAGCAGGTGCAGTGCTGTACGATGATATAAAAAATAGAAAATATATTTTTTGACACATAAAATGTCCATCCAACTATTTTCTTTTTAAATAAAATGCAGTTGTTTTCACTCTGTTTGAGACTTGGCATCTGTAGCAAACATCTTCTGTCTAATTCCAGGGCAGCGGCTGCAGGTAGTTCGATGGAACCAAACCTCGCCGTCCGTGCAGATCGCCCTAAAAATTGAGATGAAAGTTTAACTTGTGTGCAAGAACTGGTGACTTTAATCATTCATTGTATTGTAATTGTAGATGTGGCACTCACATAGTAAAATCCATCTTGATCCATGTCACCTAACACGTAAATGATGTCTCCAGAACGAAAGCCGAGCTCGACCTTTGAGGGACATAAAGAGTTATGAAACTTCACCACAAACTTGTTGCACTTGAAGCATCACACAGGGCAGAAAAGCGATAAAAAGCACCATGTGTCACCATGTTGCTTACTTCACTGTCCATGTTGGGTGAACTCTCCCAGGGGTCATAGTCAAATAAGGCCACCATTCGTTGAACGACCAGTTCATCAGGGATGCTGGCTGCGTCGCTCAGGTCTGGTGTCATAGACATACCTGTGGGCCCAAGATGCACCTTTAAAATCACACGACTCTAATGCAAAAATGGTTTATTAATTTGTACGTTTGTCATTAGGAGCATCAAATCTAATTCAAAAAGCTAACACACTTGAGTAAAGAACAACTTTTGTGCAGAAATAAATCATGGGTGTAAAGTTTTATAACATAAAGTCAAGATCTCAGTATTATTTTTGCTTATTCTTACTTGTTGTAGCATATTTTTTAACATCCAACAGTTAAAAACATTCACAGTTCAATGCAAACAGCCTTTCAGCCCTATGTTACATTATATTATGACTACATATAGTTCTTGCGGTGTGTTTCAGTACATTGTCCTGCAGCGCTGATACCTGTGCGGTCCACAGGGATGAATCCCTGCTGCATGAGTAGATGCTTCAGGTACTCATCATCCACGGGGATTTCAGCCACCATGTTACTTGGCACATAACCCGAGAGACCACCGGACTCCCCGTGATAGAAACCATCCGAGTCTCTATCTCCAAACACCTGATAAATGCAGAGTTTTTGTACTTTATTTTCAGGTTTTGGAAGATAAAATGCATATTTGCATGTTGCAGCAGTTGGTAGATTTAGTAAAAAAAAAAACACACATCAATGAGTTGAAAATGCTGACAGGAAATAAAGAAAAAAGCAGATATCTTTGAACACTCAGCTGGCCTGAATCTAGCACACACAGGAAATTGTGTTTTTTTCAAAGAAGCTTTGATGAAGTCAGGAAATACAACTCAGACATTTACAGTCACACCTACAGATCACCACAGAACAACTGCACAGCATTTTACAAGAAGTTGCAAAAGGTTCAAAGACATGAAAGTGTTTTAGTTACCTTGATTATCTGGCCTGGCACAAAAGGCAGCTCCTCTGCAGCCGTCTCGTAGTTCGGGGACATTGCAGCAGGGTTGTACGGGTAAAGAGCCACAAAGAGCCGGACGGTGGGTATGGACACCTGGCTCGCAGTCTCCAGCTCCCATTGTCTGAGGTCGTCCGGAGTAGCAATCCTAATTTCATCTGGAAATATCAAAACATCCACCTCCAGCCTTGTCTCCATTTACAGCAGTGTGAGCGCTCGGCCGTCCACTGTCCACTAGACAGATGGCCGCTGTAGACAGCAGACCTCTCCTTACCCTAATTTGAGGTAACTAAGCTAAGCAGAAGGAGCAGTAATCCTCTTTGAAGCAAGTGGAGAGATTCATTAGTTCAGGACTGCATGTTGCACTGTAAGACTGTACAAGGCAACACAATGTGAGGAAGAGTTTGTTAAAGAAATCACTCATTTGTTTTATGGTTCAGATTACAGCATGTTGTTCCTGTTGTCTATGTGGCAGCTGAGAGATCTCCCAGTGTTTGTTAAATATCCCTAAAGGGAAATAAATAAATTCCTGAATTAAAAAGCCTGTTGTGGAAATAAGAGGTTTAACAAACACACTGAAAATAAAGCTATAAATAAGGAGTTTAAGCCTTGATTATTGTTTTTTAATTGCTGCATATTAGTAGAAACAACAAAAAAACAATTTTACAAAACAATGAAGTTGAAGCAAAACTGTGAGGATAAATTAAATTAGGTGTTTTTTGCATGGACTCTGGTCCTGAAGGCCTGACGTCTGCATCTACTTACGGGTCAGAAAACTCAGCACAGCAACACAATAAACAATAAATAACATAAAAACATAAAAATCCTCTGACAGTCGAAGTCACATCGTGTTTTATTGCTGAAGTCAAGGTTAGGTGTGTTTTCTTCCTCCTACGACTTAACCTAGTTTACACGTCACTGAAAGTCGACACTTCCTCTGTTGACCTCTGTGCAGGTCAGCAGGTGATAATCTCTTCCTGCTGAGAAACGGAAGGTTTAGGAAATACACGCCTGACAGCAGTGCATGCTGGGAGTTTTGTGGCCAACTTTTGGTTTGGACAGTTAAAAAAATCTAGGTGGCGGTTTCACGACATTGAATTTAGTCAAATTACACCTGCCTACCCCATCGGCTGCACATTTTAAATTAATATGATTTATCTCTTGAGGGAAATGAGTTTAAAGCTCTAAACAGCATCAGTATTCATGCTCTTTACTCACAAAATCCACATACTGTTCTATGTTTTAAAAATACATTTGGCAACATGGTTATTTTATAAAATGTGAGATGATGCAATGGATGAAGGAGCAAGACACACAGACTGTTAGTGTTTTTGTGGTCGTCAGGCATTTGTTCAGGGTTTTGTGTCTCTCCTGCAGAAAATCTGTATCTTCTGGTTGTTTTGTGGTCATTTTGTGTGCTTTTAGTTTTGTTTTGTGTCTCTTATAGTCATTTTTGGGTCTTGTGTGGTCATTTTTCATCTCTTTGTGATCCATATGTGTCTCTTTGTTTAGTTTTTAATTATGTTTTTTATTTGTCCGTTTTTATTAGAAGCATCTGTCTCACGTCTTCAATGATCTTATGTGTTTTTGGAGCCTCATTGCTTTATGTAAAGTCTAAATAGATTTCTGCTCATTCTAATAATTCTGCATCAATAGTTATTTGGGTGTGTTGGTTTGTCCGCTTTATAAAAGGCTGACCTGTAACGGTTTTATTCTTGTAGGTTTCATGAGATAGTTCTGTGGTTTCTGAAGCTTTTTCACATCCTACAGCGACAACACACTCTTAAACTGCTTACTGCAGAACGTGACGTCTCGTCCTCAGTTTGGCCGGCAGAGGGAGCTGTGGACATTGTTTCTCCATCTGCTCTAAGGAGCTCAGTTGCTAGTTTGGAAAAGCTGCTGCCGTGACACACAGTCTGCTCTCACTGTACTTAAAATAAATAGCTGCACAAATCCAACCTCGCCAGCAGAGTTTGCCCTTTCGCCTTGAGGACAGGAAGCGCTGTGATCTCAGATTACAGTTCAGGGACGCCCTGCAGAAACCATGATGTCATGATTAAAGAAATTCTTAAGTAATGTTCAGTGCTGATTTCCCCTGACTGGTTTTTGGTCCCCTCTGTCCCACCAGAGCCCCACTGAGGGAGGATAATGATTATGACTTGAATCAAAAAGTTCTGGATTTAACACACATGTCAGAGTTGCCATGGATCCAGATTAAGCAAGATTAAACTTGAAATACAAACAAAACACATTTCTTTGTTAATCAGAGATGTGACACCTTGGAGATGTAACCAGGTCCTTAAACACAAAAGGTGTGACAGCCCAGTAGAAAGTGCTGCTGCAGTGTCATTACAACACGCCCCCAGAAACACAGCCAGCTATGAAGCTAATTCAACGTAGTGGCAAAGAAAACAAAGAAAGAAAACGCTGTGTGCTCACTCTATGGGCCACAGATGCAGAAGATACAAATAGTTTTATACACAGAGGTTGAACATTTTTGGCTTCATGCACAACTCTCATAGGAATGAACAGGGCCCTGCTTCCAAAACGGTATCCAGTTGTTTATGCATCCATAAGCTGCAATGACTGTGCAGAGACAAACAGTCACCAATCAGAGCAGACTCTATTATTTCTGCAGGGGTATTCAGGGGGAATACAGGTCTATTCAGACAGATAGCATGAGGAAAATATTGTGTTTCCTGAACATTAAAGCTTCTAAACATGTTCTAGTAGAAACCCAAAATACGTACAAGTATGCACCTGAAAATGAGGATGTCCCCTTTAAGTTGTTGACTGTCTCTGCACGCTGTATCCAGATCTCCTCAGGCCAGAGTTGCATTGTAATAAACTTTTATATTTGTGTAAGGACAACTGAGGCTTATCAAGTCATACTTTTATTTATCTAAGTGAAGACTGACTTGAATTTTTCATTGAAATGTTCAGCTTTGTGGTTCTTTTTGCGTTTTATGGATTAGATTTTGGTCTAAATTTGGACCAGAGTTAAACTACTGATTGAGTTTGTGGACTTTAGACGATATGACTTTGTGCCCGCTCTGTCTATGACTCCCTCATCTGCATCATATGGGCCCAGCGGCGTAACAAAAATCTTATTTCAGGACCTGCCCAGAGCCCAATTAGCCACATGCAGGTTGTGATTAAAAGGTGACCCCTTGCCCCCTGCAGCAGCCCCCACAGGGAGATGCTGCGTCACGCCCAGACCCCCCTACAATCAATCAGCTCCCACAGGCCTCTGATCCAGCATGAGGGACTCTATTTCCCACAAGGCCTTTAGCCCAGCTGCTCCCATCCATCCATCCCTATAGTCTCTGGTCCCCATGTATGGAGTGTTACATCATTGGCACAGACACCCACCTTTCTGAGTGATGACGCAGCCGAGGGAGAGTGCGCGAGGAGGGGAGGAGGGGTGAGGGAGGGAGAGAGGAGAGGGTGTCCCGTCTGCACGGAGCACAGACAGACAGCAGGGAACAGCTGCAGCATTAGGTTCGCGTAGGATTTCACTGCATTGCGATTTAAAAAATATCAATCATTTCATCCCCAAAAACTCAAGTAGAGCAGCTCGACTAAAGCAACCAAATATCATTTAAAACATGGTTGATCGCGAGCAGCTGGTGCAGAAAGCCAGGCTGGCTGAACAGGCTGAGAGATATGATGATATGGCAGCTGCTATGAAATCGGTAAGTCCATTCAACGAAAGATCATCATTATAATTATGACTTGTGTGAATCATGTTTTGCTGTCTTTGCGTAAAGGCGCGTCCCGCAATCTCGACTGTGTTGGCTGTAAATCTGGGGGGGTTTGCACTGCTGGCTTCATGTTACTGCGCTACAAAAAAATCATATTTAATATCTGTATTGTCTTGTCGTCAAATCATCGACAGTTCGGCGCCTTTTTTTTCTGAGTCCAGTCCAAATCGTCTGCTCCTTGGGCGGTGCCTTTCTGTCGGCCGAGCCGTCCAATGAAGGGATATTACAATGAAATGCACACAGGCCTGAGTTTGATCTCTCGGTTAATAAGAGGCTCGTATCATATAATGGCTCTGCTCTATTGCATTTGCTGCTTTGCCCCCCCTCTCTCCTTCAGCACCCCACCCCACCTCCCCTCCCTCCATTATGCCTAATTTATAAAAGCTTCTGCTGCTGGGAGCCATGTGAGGTTGCTCGGAAAAAGCCTATCTACTGCTGCTGCTGCTGCCCCCACCTCCTCCTCCCTCCTCCTCCTTCTCCAACTCATCTTCCTCCTCTCTTTGTCATATTAATTAAAATAATATGCATTATCAAATTCTGCTCATTTTTCATGCTGGTATCCAAGGCTTGGAGGCATTTTTTTGAGCATGATTGCATCTTTTAAAAAAAAATGCTCCAGCAAAAAAAAAGAGCCCTTTAACTGCTCTTTCCTCTAAACAAACGTAGGAGGCAGCAGAATCTCTCTAGAATATTCTTTGTCATATTGCAGTGAGTCAATATGCTCACATCTGATTGTGGGCTCCTCTCTCTGTGTTCCTCATACATGTGCATGCACTGTTTCCGTGTCAGATTTCTCCTGAGCAGCACATTTGAAGTCATTTTGGGTTAATGACCCTGATGAAGTGTAATATTTGAGCTGAAAGGATGACCTGCCTCACAGGATCTCTCTCCGCGCTTATTGGCCGCTGTTGAGCCTTTTGTCTGCTTTTCTTTTTTTTTCCTCCATAAGAAATTCTGGGAGGTGGATTCACCAGTGGGTTAAAAAAAAAACTGCTGTGTCACACCAGCTCATACTGGAACCAACAGCACCCTGGGAGTCTCAGCCGGGAGCCTGCATGAGCTCACATACAGATTTAAATCGTCATACGTGCTTTTAAAGGAGGAACATGTTCTCCGGAGTGAGCCCCCGTGGATCGTTTGTCACCGGGGGGTTTCTGGTTGCAGGAGGTGGGATGAAGTGTGTGTGCAGGGAGGGATTCCTTTCCCTTTAAACAATCTGCCATGTCAGTGCGGTCCAAACTAGGCCCTTTTGCAGGGGTGTGTACTCTCACTCTCTAATCAAAGGGAATCCCTTGCCATGACAGCCAGAAATCACAAAATGGCATGAAAACATATATACGCTTCCTTCTTATCGTAAAAGCTTTTTATGCAACTTTGCAGATTGATTTTTTAAGGTTATGCTAGTGCTGCAACTAACAACTATTTTCGCGTTTGACGGATTAATCCTGGTCTTTAAATTATGAGGAAATATTTAAAAAATGCCAAACATAAGTGACAGCTTAAATAATTTGTATGACCAACCATTTAAAAACCCAGTTATATGAGGTTTAAAGTCTAAATTATTCATGTTTGCGAAGCTAAAACCAGCGAATTCTCGTCATTTTTGAAAATAATACAAAAAATGAATCAGCGATTATCAGATTAGTAGCAGAGTAATTATCTGTCGATCAGCTCATTCAGTAATCGACTCGTTGTTTCAGCTCTAGAAGTGTGCGTTGGGCTCACTCATGTATTTGTCATGGATTATGATCAATGACAGCAAAGCCCTCGAAATTAAGATATTTGTGTCAGTCGGCTGCATTCTCAGCCAATTTTTTAAATATATCAGCACAGCTGTAATCCAATTGACACAGCAGTAAGCTTCACAAGCATCCGTGCATTATATTTAGAGCGATGACCTATTTGTTCCCGTTAGAAAAAACAACAGTTGAGTCATTTGATTAATGGAAATCATTTGACAGTAGATTTCACATGCATATAGTAGGTTTACAGTTGGACGCTCCATCTGCACAGCTCGAGCTTCATCCGCTCAGTGAGCGACGATGTGATCCTGCGCCATCTTTGTGCTCCTCTGCTTGAGCTGAACATGTCAAAACGGAGGGATGACAAATGTTAGCAGCACGTCAAGGAGGAGCTTTACAGATGAAGCTGTAATGTTTCATGAAACCTAGACTACATATTTCTTATATATATACAGAAATATGTATGAGCCTCCATGCAGGTATTGATCTGACAGAAGCCAACACAAGGTTGCCTTTCAAATCAAATCACCCTGAGTAATGTGGCCTTTTTATAGCAACAGGGTCCCTTTGGAAACCAGCCAACTATCAAAGTGATCCGTCAAAATCTAAATTTACTCAGAGTGATGTCCGGCGTGGCGTTTGAGACAGGTAAAAAGGTCAGTTTGAGCCGGAGAGAAGGTCACTGGGACACGTGAACCGCCTGTGCAGTGATGGTTTTCACTTACAGTGCAGCTGCCCGGAGAGCTCGTGGGAACATTTTAGCCATCTCCTTCTACTGCTTTCCCTTCCCAACCCCCTGCTGCCACCACCGCCACCTCCATCGCCACCAACTCTCTTGAATATTATTTCTCAGTAACTAGCAGTATGCACGTGGCAGCTGACTGGCATGGATACTGGGAATTGCAAATGACAAATTAAATACTGTTCACCTTCTGTGCTGTGAGCTGTACTGCTGGTCCAAAGTCTTTCACCTAAATTGAGCGTTTTTCAAATAATTACGGCTGCAAGTAACAACCTGTCAATCAGTTTCTTTAACCTTTGGTTTGTGAAACTGTGTTTTTTGGGATATGTGTTACAGGCAGAAGTGGAGCGATTGAAGGAAACAGAGTAAAGAGAGATGCATTATAGGTCCCCGGTTGCGTTATATCCAGGGGCGTTGCTTTTTGTGGTTGACGCATTATTCCCAAAACCACAGTGGTGCCCCTCAATGCTGCATCTTAAAATGACCTGTTTCTTTGCTTCTTAATCTAAAATCAAACGTCATTCAATGTATGAGAATTTTAAACAAAGGCAAGCACAAAATCCTCACATTTGCAAAGCCCGAACTCTCGCAATAACGCTACGTTTTCATCGATTTTAAGTTCTTAATTCCTGTCTTCTGTAATGTATCTCCAGTCTGCTGCTCTTAATCAAGACCTGCGCACTGAAGCTGGTGATTAAATGGTCCGTTGTCTCCTTCTTCCAGGTAACAGAGCTGAACGAGGCCCTGTCCAACGAGGAGAGGAACCTCTTGTCTGTGGCCTACAAGAACGTGGTGGGCGCCCGCCGCTCCTCCTGGAGGGTGATCTCCAGCATTGAGCAGAAGACCTCGGCCGACGGCAATGAGAAGAAGATTGAGATGGTGAGGGCCTACAGGGAGAAGATTGAGAAGGAGCTGGAGGCCGTGTGCCAGGATGTGCTCAACCTTCTGGACAACTTCCTGATCAAGAACTGCAGCGAGACGCAGCACGAGAGCAAGGTGTTCTACTTGAAGATGAAGGGCGACTACTACCGGTACCTGGCCGAGGTGGCCACGGGCGAGAAGAGGGCCACCGTGGTGGAGTCGTCGGAGAAGGCCTACAACGAGGCCCACGAGATCAGCAAGGAGCACATGCAGCCCACCCACCCCATCCGCCTGGGCTTAGCTCTCAACTACTCTGTGTTTTACTACGAGATCCAGAACGCCCCGGAGCAGGCCTGTCATCTGGCCAAGACCGCCTTCGACGACGCCATCGCCGAGCTCGACACCCTCAACGAGGACTCCTACAAAGACTCCACTCTCATCATGCAGCTGCTCCGAGACAACTTGACACTGTGGACAAGTGACCAGCAGGATGACGAGGGAGGGGAGGGCAACAATTAAAGGGAAACCACACTTTGAAAAAAATATATGAAGGGCCGGTGGACTTTGGCAGCCGCTTTTGCCGATGATACTACCGCAGCAGCAGTTCTTTATTTTTCCATGTGTTAAAAGAAAAGAATCAAAAGAGAGGTGAGAGTGGAGGTTAAATCTTAGTTTAAATATATATAGAAATATATATACAGTTGATGGGGGCCTCCGTCTTCTTGATTTTCTCTTTGACATTTGCCAAAACCACTGATATGTCAGTCAATCAGCCTGAAGTGGTTGTTGTTGGATTGAAATGGCAGCCTCACACTGGCATAGGAACTGATCTTGTTCTGTCAAGATAAGCTGCTTAGTTAGGTTTTTGCGTGATAGAGATGCATTTGAGTCACTTGAGAGAGAAAATGCTTGAATGGGAATGCCTCACAAAAATAGTTTGCATTGGTTCCAGTAGTAAGTAGGTAAATATATGAGAAAAGGGCCCCGAAAGCCATTGATTGCTATTAAACGCACACAAACTACGAGAAAAGAGATAAACGGATTAATCCAACCCCCCCCCAAAAAAAAAATTTAAAGAAAAAAGAAAATTGAACAGAGTTAAAATGAGGACGCGATATAAAAAAAAAAAGATTCCCCTTCGTTAAAGTGCAGATTAGTCTGTTATGTGACTGGAACCATAGATTCTTTTGGAGGTGAAGATTACTAAAGGCAGAGACTTAACGATATAAAACAAAAACAAAAAAAATGACAAAAAAATAAAAGCAGCTTCAGAGTTTGTGGTTTACTTCTGTGTTTGTTTTATTAAATGCACTTGCCTACTATACTGTTTCTTCAGTGTAAGATGATGACAACAATAATATCGATTATTCAATATTGTGCATGCTGGTGATGTATTTATATACAGTAGCTTGACTTTATTAACTTATACTGTGGGTGTTAAGTATTCATATGATTGAGAAAAACAGGCTTTGTCTGATGTTGATTTCTAATTTCTAATTTATTTAGTTTTGTTATGGTTTTTTGATTTGCTATACCAAAATGGTGATCGTAAAAATTGACCTGTAATGGGCGTTGCTATAGTGACATGCAATATGTGTATTTAATTTGTTCCTGAAAGAAAAAAAAAGGAAGATAAAAACTCACCAGTGATCACTTAATCTTACCTGCTGGTGTTTGTCACATTGAAGTATGATTATGATATATTTTGAACAGTATTTAAGTACCTTTTTCTGTCATGCTATCCAGTTTTAATAATGGTGAAGTTTTTCAGGCTCAATGTTTCTGTTATGAATTCACAAACATGGACCATATTTTATTTCTGACAGTATACATTTCTTTTGTTTGTTTGTTTTTATACCTTTTAGCTGTTCCTGAGTGACAAAATATCTTGAATGTGAGTCATTATGTAGCAGTTGCACAAGAACCGAAATAATAGCTATGATAATAAAAAAGAATATGACTAAATTATACATGCACCATTTCCGTGGTGGTCTAGTGTATTGTTGTATCGTCACCCATGAGAAAATTTTGTTTTTGAGGAAAAAACCTGTTTTGTTTTGTGCCCTGAGTACAGTATGTGCTTTCTTTTTGTGCCTGTATCATTATTTAATATGCCTCATTTGCAAGTTTACCTTTACAGGGAAAAAAAAGGATTTATCTGCCAGTATTTTGAGTTCCTGCCAGCATGTTTGCAAGATGTAATATTTTCCTCACTTTTACGTGTGTCGGACGGTTCTGCTCTCTGTACAGCACATAGATATGAATATTCAACACCAATGCACAAATAGAGTCACAGGGAAAGCATAGGCAATTCAGTAGAATTGGTTATCGATTAGCAAAGTGATATTTAACGTCTTCAGAACAAACTTTAGACACCAGGAAGCTGCTGAACGGATTTATCTTCATAATGCTGCTACTTCTATAGATTATTACATTAATATATTCATACAGATGGCAGTTTTCGAGACTTTATTTTTTTGCTAATAGATGGCAGTTTCTCCGGGACTTTTATTTTTTATCTCAGATGTGACGGCTCAAGAGAGAAACCAGAAGCCTTAAGGTCGGCCACACAACCTCGTTCATGTATGCCAGTTATGTCACCATCATGAATCAGCCTCCGTGAGCTCACACTGTATGTCACAGCTGCTTTGATTTATTTTTAACGTAGTATAAAGTTGACGCTCTTGAAGGCTCGCCAGACAAATAGCATGAAATCCTGATGCCAATCTGCACAGCCGCTCCCACAGCTTAGGAATATAAGAACGGGGTCAAATATTTCACTTTAAAACTTTATGTTTTGTGTGTTCAAAAAAAAGAAAAGTGGAAATTTTTCTCTCACTTTTTTTGTTTGAATATTTTTTGAAAAACCATGTCAGGAGACTTTCACTCATTGCCAGTTATACATGCATTGTGTTTCTTTTTAATTATTGTTTTCTCTCCTGTGGTTTGTGTTTCTATTTTTAAGTTTTCATTATTTTTGGATGTTGATCCTTGTTTCTGCTGTGACATGAAAACATACAAAAGCAAGAAATGAGGAGAAAAGAATTCGATTTTAATTAAAGAAGCGCTGACCTGCTGGGAATTAGACAGAGGGGGCGTTAGGGATAATAACTGTATGCTCTGAGGAATTTTTGGTTGCCATCTGTTGCCCATTAAAGTTATTTGTTATCGGTATTATTCTATATTTTCATTTCTCTCTGTAACAAAGCCATTTAAACACCACACCTCATTTCTTCTCATTCTGTAACGTCAGATTTTTAACGTTTCTGTTGAGTTTTACAGCCTAAATATCGATACAGGAAGTCAGTATGACCTCATGTAACCCCTTGTGGGGCACAAACCAGGTGTGTGTGTGTGTGTGTGTGTTAGTGTCCCTATCTGGATGGTTTTGTGTGTACTGTATATTCCTGCAGCAGTGCATGTGTTGAGTGTCTGTGGGAGACTGTATAAGATGGAGTCTGTATAAGCTGCAGTGCAGAGACACCGCCAGCTCACACAACAACAGTATGTCTTAAATGAGGCTGTTTTTAAGGCCGCCTTTGCTAATCATTAACTAAATTAGAACATAGATCAAAGAATATTGCCTCAAAAGACGTCAGGTTTTATGATCGCAGCAGAGGGTCGCTGCCATAAAATAAAATCCTGCATCTCACGATGGCAGAAGGAGAATCTGCTTCTCTTAGAGGCTTTTATTAACATGCATGTGTTTTTGCACCTAAATCTCGGGTTTATCAGAGTAATCATACATACATACCTGCGTGTGTGTTTCACACTGATTGATAAGCTGAAGCTGCTGGATCGCCCGCCCGCCCTCAGACTGCAGCCTCCTGCTGCAGCTTGCTGCACTGAACCTTTCATGAGATGAAATTCTGTGCTTTGAAAGGTCCTCCTCGCCAGCCAATCGCTGACAGGCTCACTCTCCGCAGCCACCAATCCTCTTCCTGTTGCTAGGGCTATAATAAGTATCCCACTATTAGCCCGGCTCCTTGCTGCACTGCTCAGACACCTATTGCATCCTGTAAAAAAAAAAAAGAAAAAATGAAAGCTCAAAGCACACAGGAGGCATTAGGATTCAGCACCAACCTATCTTCCAGCCTGTGTTTTAATGCACTGCTACACTTTCAGGGACATTGGTGTCATCATTATCGGTAAATGTTGGTCACATCATGCATCTAAACACACACCGGGGCCTGATGATGGACATGAGATTCAACCTCCAGCAGCTACAGATTACATTTAGCATGTTTTATTATAAAATCAGTCGAATTAAAGTAAAACTGAACACATAAACCTCATAGGATATCACGTAATTCATGCTGTTTTCATTAAACACGCATATATTTTCAAACACGTTTATCTAATCAATGTATTCTCCATCCCCAGAGAAGATTATGCTTTAAAGGTCACATCTACAGGATTCATACACAACAGAAAATTGTTCAGACATGCTTCACTTCCATTTATGCATAACTGCTCCCTCTGATCACTTTCCTCGCATTAGGCATTATTTCCCTCAAGTGGAGGCCGAGATGACAATGCACAAAAGATCATCCAATCATAATTATGTCACACAAAAGGCGAATGCCCTCTAAATCACTCGTTCGAATTCCTCGTCAGCATCGTTGTATGACACCACAATTTTCAGCCGCGTCTGATTGAAAATGTCCTCATGGTATGAAAGAAATCTGCGTCTTTGATGATTAAAAATAAACTGAGGATGCCAGGTGTATCTTGGGGATGAAACAGGTAGGTTATTTTCGTCCTCTCTGAATTTCATGAGCAGTTTCCAGTTTGTAGAAAGGTAGGTTTGTACACGTCCACTCCTGTTTTTGGCTCAGGGGAGGATAATAGATTAAATGAGGTAAAAATGGAGAGTATGTACGCACTGATTTTAAAGAAAGAGTTGGAAAAGTGCTCGATTGCTTTCTTGCTGAGAAAATCGATATCAGTTTCACATTTAGGGCTGTACTAAATGTCTCTATGGTGTAATATTTTAAGATAAATTCATTAATTAGAAAAGGCAAAATAGGCAGAAGATAACAGCGGATCCAAAAAATGCTAAAGAAAAACCAGGACTAAAATACAAACCAAACTAACGAGGAGATGAAGGGCAGGTGGAAGAAAGGGCAGAGAATCTCAGGTGATGTCAGGAAGTGGACAGGAAGCTGATACGCAGGTGGATCTCACAAAGACAGGAAGTAAAGAATAACAAAATGCACAAGTAAACAACTAAAAAACATGAAAACCAGCTGACATATGTAAACGAAAGCCTTTTTCTGACTGCGTTTCCACAAAAGTGCTGTAACAACTTAACCGTCACTTCGCCTGTAGGACTTCATACTGTTTCTGTGACATTGTAATATTGGCGTCCCCAGTCTGTGAATTCACATTGGATTCCAGCATTGGAGAACAAAGTGGCAGGAGATGGTAGCGCCGTGTAATAGAGCAGTTGCAGTTTGTGTACAATAAGCCACAGCAGCAGTGAGTGCATTGAAAACAATGACAGCAGAAGAAATGCTCGTCATCCATCTGCAGAGATTCTACAGACTCAAGCACGTTTGAGGCGTGTTTCAGATAAAACGGCCCACTTCCTTTCTTATCACCCAAGATTTTGTTACCAGACAGTTTCTTTTGGTTTCACCCTGTTTCCAATCTTGATGCTAAGCTAAGCTAAAAGCCTGCTGGTTGAAGCTTCATTTCATAGACATGATTGATTAAATCCTTTCATCTAACTCTTGACAAGAAAGCAAACAAGACTGTTCCTTATAACGCCTTCTTGGTTCAGTCCATTAAAGGACTTAAGAACTTCTTGTATCTTATTGATTGGAGACTTTTTACCATCAGATTAGCTGTTATCTCAAGTCCCTGTTTACCGTTCTTTATTCGGAGAACATGAGGTCAGTGATTCCTGTCCAAAGGTCATCACAAGGTCCGTGTTCTGTTGCAGTCTATTGATTTCCTTTGTTAACTCCACACTGAATGCAGCATTTCTTGCTGTCTACAGATTCCTGCACTGAAAGGCGTTTAACCTCCTGTGGCTGCGACTTCTCACAGCCGCTGTTGAGACATTAATCATCAGCCAAACCACGTGGCTGTCATGGAGAGTTTTGGGTCCCCGGGGAAGAAGTGGCGGCTCTGTTGACTCGACACACAACAAACAGCCTCAAGTTTGACTCAAAAGTTCTTAGAACATGAGAGTTTTTTGTCTAGTTTCAAGACAGCATGTATTGAGTCGGTTTGAGCCGAGTCCAGGGTTCTCTACTGGAAAACGGTGTGAAGAGAGAGTTACTGCCTCTAGGGAAGGAGTTGAAGTGTCTGTGGGTCTTGGTTAAGACTGAGGACAGAGTACAGCAGGAGGAGGACGGGTGGTTTGGTGAAGAAGGAGCTGAGCCAGAAGGTGAAGCTCTGAAATTATCCAGTCCTTCTATGTTCCAGCTATCACCTGGTCCTGAGCTTTGGGCAGTGACTGAAAGAACGAGACTGTAGATACAAGCGGCTGAAATGAGTTTCCTCCAAAGGGTGGCTGGGCTCAGTCTTACGCTTCTCTCCTTGTTGTTTGAACCAAAAGGAGCTATCTGAGGTGGTTTGGGCATTTGGGAAGGATGCCTTCCGGGCACCACCCGTTAGAGATGTTCCAGGCACATCCAAGTGTAAAGGAGCCCCGAGGTCGACTGGAAGGATTATGTGTCTCATCTGGAGACTGAAAGTCGTTGATGGGGAAAACTCTGCTTAGTCTGCTGCCCCCGCAAAACGGCCCCTGGATAAGCAGATGAAAATGGATGGATAAAATTGGCAGCTTGAAGGCTCTGAGGTGAAACGTGGCCATTTATGACCAATCAGGTGTTATAAATAATTCCTTATATTACAGAGGTGAACGGTAACAAAGTACTTTCACTTGAGTATTGTTAAGATCTTTCGAGTATCTGTACTTTACTTGAGTATTATGTTTTTTGGAAACTCTTGACTCCATTACATTTCAAGAGGGTTTCAAACTACTTGTAACTTTGAAGTGATGTTTCCATCACATTATCAGTGTGAACCCCAAAAACGTATTGGGGTCCGTCCTTAGTGGAAGTAAAACAGTGATGCTTTGATATTAACAAAAACAAAAACAAAACAACTTTAACTCAAGTAAATACGCAACTGAACAACTTTCACTTGCACTCAAGCGATGAAGCTTCACACTTTGTCCACCACTGTTGGATTAACAATAAATTCAGATCTGCAGCACTAAAACCAAAAAACAGGGAGATAATATTTCTGAGCAGCACAGCCGCACAGATCCTGATAAAACAGTCAGACACGTCGGATCCTAAAAAGTTTATGATCTGACTCGACGTGATCCGCACCTCAAAGATGCAAAGAAGATAATAGCTGCACAGCTCCAGAAATATCAACCCATTAGAGATGGAGAGAAAGAGGGGACCGATGTAGACGCGGAGAACAGAGACAGATCTATAAATAGGCCTCCCTGCAGCCTGTGAGTAGACAGTGAGTAGACCAGAGACATCGATGTGACAGCCACTCCACTATAGAGACTATCTGCCTCTGTATGGATGGTGAGAGTTCATATCTTCGGTTAAGAGAGTCTGATTCATCACTTTTAGCTCCAGCTGAGCAAACACACGACATGACATGAAATTACACAATAACACAAAGAATCAGCTCTGATATCTGCTGTTTGCTAAAAGTTCACCTCATCATGTTATTATGATTATTATATTTCTTCTGATAGGACAAAGAGTGCTGCTGCCGACTCTTCCGGGCACAAAGACAGCTGTTATGCATGACTGCTGCAAAATGAATTATTCAAGCTAACATTTAGACTTTGTATTATTTATCAAAAAGTGCCACAACGTTCAGCTGGAGGTTTTAAGAGACTATTTTAAGGGAGCACTTGTCCCAAAACATTGCAGGATACATTGCATGTGATCGGCGGCGGAAAAAGTGTCATGGCATGATTTTTGTGAGAGCTTTTAAACTCCATCTGGCTGCAACATGCAGCAACGCTGCTGTCATTTAGATAGTTTGTTATTTTGGTGATCAAATCAGTGAATAATACGGGAGGTGATTATTCATAACTACAGAGGCTTGTGTGATGAACAGAAGTTTGTAAAAGGTGAATCTAAAATTAAGTCCCCTCCTCCTCCTCCCTGTCTCACAGTTACATCACTCTGCATGTTCTTTCAAGGCGGAAAACAGTCACACCACGTTCCCTGAGACTAAATAACATCATCATCAGAACAGGAGGATGCTCAAAATGCATCATTTAAAGTCTCGATTTAAATTTGATGTGTTGGTGACATATTAAATACATTAAGATGATTTATCTTATTGCAAATAATACTCTCAACGTTAAGCTTTAAAGTCTAAAAAATGTCATGGATTTGTTTCAGTGGATTCTTCTGTCCCAAAATACTTCTTACGAAAAACATCATCCGTAAAATTATCCCCTGCTAAATGCCAGAATCTCTACTGTAAAATAGAACTTGTGACAATATTTGTGCATTAAAGCGGACAAAATATTTTTTGAAAAGCCGAGGATGGAGATAGTTATTTGACTTGCCAAACGAATAAGAAAACTGTCACCAGTAGGAAATAAAGTTAACAAAATAAAGTATGATTTTTTGTCATCCGCCAGCCGGCCAAGTTTCAGTTAACATCCATGTCTGTCTAGACTCGTGTGCAGCAGGGATGGAGATCTCGAGTGCTGGACTCAAAGTCAAATTTTTTGTGACTCAGACTCAGGCATTCTGGTGCACGATGACTCAGACTTGCACATTTTGTGAGGTCACATTTGACTTGACCTTTGACCTCTAAAATCTAGTTTAAGTGGATATTTGTGCCAAATTTGAAGAAATTCCCAGTGATCCTGAGAAAACCCGTTCACAGGAATGGGAGGAACAGACAGACGAACTGACAGCCAGACTACATAATGTTTATAAAGCAGTATGATAAAAAAAAAAAAAACGGTAAAGTCTTTATTTTCCTCTTCTTATTTTTCATCTTCAATCCCACTGTTTGGAAAAAAAAACAGCCTCTGACTAGAAACTGCAGAAAAGCTGCAGGGTGGATTTAAAAGGTGAAAAAATGTTTAATACTGATACAATGGATGAAAAAGTATTTTGAGTTGTGCATTGAGGCTCCTTTAGAAATCTTATTTTTATGTTATTTTCCTTTTTCTAAAAGTTCTTTTTAAAAGTCCTTGAAATGGAAAAAGGAAAAACCTGTCCTCATAACATCTCATTAATAGCGAGTTTCAGCTGCTCCTGGATATGTTACCTGAACATGTAATCACCTTGTTTGGGTTTTGAATATTCTTAGTGAATGCTCTTATATAAAATTATATAACGCGTCCTCCAGCATCCAGAGCCTCCCTGACAGTGTACAGGGGGAGGATCCTCTGCAGTCAGCTCCCCATCAGAGGAGGTGACCTATCCGTGTGACCTCCTCTGACAGAGCGCTGACCAGGAAGGCGTCTGCGGCGAGGAGGCCACACACAGTGAAACTGTTAACGCCTAACGCTGTGCTAAATATAGCTGCGTGTGTGTGTGTGTTTAAGAAAGCAGCAGTGGAGGAAGTATTCAGAACCTTTCCTTTAATGAAAGTGCTAAAACCACACAGTAAAAATACTCTGTGACAAGTTAAATTAAAAATATTACTTTGTTAAAGCATCAACTGTTTGTATGATAATAAATATGTATCTAGTATTAAAGGTAAAAACACTCAATTCAGAAAAATCTAAATCTTAAAATAAATGAATGGTTAAATAAACCTCAGTACTGTGTGTTCAGTGTCGGTCAATTGCTGACAGTTTATAAAAATAATAAATAAATTGCTAAATAAACAGCAACACAGACTCAGTGTCGACCAGATGCAAAACATTTAAATGAAGAATAAAGATATAATAAATAGCTAAAAAAAATACCAAGATTTAATCAATTGACTATTTAAATAAATAATAAAATTAATTTATTAAATAAACCTCGATACTTTATGTTCAGTGTCAGTTATTTGTTGACCATTTAAAATAAAAAAATATATTAAAGTATTTATTTAAATAAACATAGCACTGTAGGTTCTTTATCAGCAGAATATTATTATTAAATAATACAATTTAAATAATCGCAAAAAATTCAAAATAAACATCGGTGTATGCTCATATTAGTCAATTGCTGACTATTTAAACAAAGAAAAAATTAAAATTAAATAAATAGCTATTTACCATCATTTCTATTTTAGTGAAATACAAAAAAATAATCTAAAAATAGACTGTTGCTGAGAAGAAGTAAAAAGTTGCATTAAAAGAAAATATTCTCATAAAGTACAAGTTCAGAAGGCGTACTTAAAATAAATCTGGTTAGTGACACAATACGTTCTTCTTCTCCAGCTGACTTGGTTTCTCAGGTTTTTGTTCATTGTCATGAAAGTGAGAGTGAAATGACGTCACGCGTCTGGCGGTCTGTGGTGTGAAGTCTGAACTCACACAACACAGACAGGCTCTCAAAGTGCTAATTAAGTGTTAAAAATATTTAAATATAACAAAGACTTTTTGTGGATTCATCTGTTAAAGCTCCATTTAATTAAATACATGCAGCATGTTTTCTTCTGCATATCGTTACTGAGCAGATTTGAATATTTCCTGCCTCTTTGTGTGTGATCTTTAACAGGATCTAGCCAGTTCTGCTATATTTCACAATTAGCTTCTCAGGTGCCAGCTGCTTGACAGATTGTACCTTCCAGTGTTTGTGGGTCTGCCTGGTGACTCATTATGTATGTGGGCACGGGGGATTCCCAACTGTGCAGGAGAGAAGGAAGAAAGGAAGAAAAGACAAAAAGCTTCCACCACCCTGCAGCCTTGAGGGGATGTACAGCACAGTTGACAGCGGGCCAGTGGGGTCGGACATGGTTAGTAACAGGGAGGGAGAGAGAGAGAGAGAGAGAGAGAGGGAGAGAGAGAGGGGAGGGGTGGCTGCTGATGCTGAAGGGTGAAACACAGTGTGGTGACAGGAGCACAGGGTTAACAGTGAGAGCTCAGGGGTGAGCGTCTGGCTAAATATCTGAGGCCAAACAGCAGCTGGCTCTGGATGTGGAAACTGAAGGCAGTCTGGGTGTGGACCCAGACGCCGAAGCAAACACACGTCCACGACACAATGACTCCACAGTTACAGCCCAAAATATAAAGACCTTATTATGCTTTTGAAAATGGAGCAGAAAAGAATGGAGCAGAAGAGAGTGATCGCTGCATTACGACTCAGCTCAGGAAAAAGAGCAGTCGTACAGTGAAGTTACTACTCTGCATGAGCGCAGTATTGTGCTGTTGCATGGCAACAGTTTCCACAGAAATCTTTGCTCGGAAACACTCCTCTTTGGTCTTCACATAACTGCAATGGCAGAAAAATGGGCTGACTGCAGGAATACAAATGGTCTCATGAAGCATTTCAGCTTTCAGAGGCTGAGGAGTTTATTTTGTGTCATATCACAAGTTGTTTATCTGTGACAGAATCTGTGCTACTACAGTTTTATATACTCCAACTCCTCAGATAAAAGTCATTTAATGTGAGTCTCAAAGATCACATCAAGAGCAAATGATACGTATGCTAAATCGTGGTCAGGAGCTAGGGTCGAAATTAAAAATGCTGATGTCATGTTGTTGTTGTTTTGGCGTCGGATGAAACACAATTAAAAATACATTTCCTTTTATTTTCTATAAACCCAGGACTTTCACCCAGGGGACCAGGGTTCATGTCCCGTGTGGAAACAAAAGTTGACAATATTATTTAAACTGGTTTTTATCTGGTAACATGTTTTAATTCTGTTTTTACTGGTGTCTTGCACCAGATAGTTTTCCTCCTTGTCTTCTCGGGTTCACGTACTTCCGGTCTCATGGAGAGTCAGGCTAGCTGTTTCCCTCCACTCCCAGTCTTTATGCTAAGCTAAGCTGAGCTGAGCTGAGCTAAACTAACCGTTTGCTTCGTATTTATCACACAAACATGAAAAAGGTGTCAGTCTCACTCTCGCCAACAAAGTGAATATTTAACATTTTATTTTAAAGTTGGCATCAGATCATAAATATGAACCGTCTTGATTTTTATGGAAACGGTTTCAAACTGCACGTTTTTTTGTTGTGTTGCAACCAACAAAGTGACTTAATTTGATCTTGCCTCCTTCATCTGCAGAATCATTCTGCTGTACCAGCTAAAAATAAGGATTATTTATCTTTTATAATACATCCAACACTCCTCGTCTCTGCTGGGCGCTTGCTGCCATTGTCTCTGCTCCACGCTGTGCGGTTCTGTCTCAGACCTTCAGAGACATTGTTCCACCTACTACACACACCTCCAGAGAAACCTTCAGGCCCGCTCTGCTCCTCAGCACGCTGAGTTTACTTCAGCACAACCTACCTCAACAAAACCGACGGTGTTTCCACAGCTTCAACCCGATCCACCGGAAACCTGTGATCTGTGCTGCTCAGGACTCACCATGGACAGAGTGCTGGGACGGGACGGTCTGTGGCACTCAGGGATTTTACATTTTGCTTAATCAGAACAGAAAAATCTATTTTTTAAAAACGGTTATAATTCTTTATCAGGAATATCACTTATTTTCAGGATTTTTAAGAGAAATCAGCACCATTTTCACTAGATTTCATCAGCTTGTTGTTGGCTTCATAGCGTTTTTTTTCTTACTATTTCAAAATATTCTAAAGTTAAAAAAAATCTATTTTGGAGCTCTTCAGCATGGAGGGTTATTGAGTCTTTACTCGCAACACAATGCTGCCCTCTACTGGTGTGGAGAATGATGTGCATTTGAGATTGAAACCGGATAAAAAAAAAGAAAAAAAAATTCTACATTTTGTGCTTAGAGATGTGAAATCTTCTTTGAAGGTTTGACTTGGATGCATGATGATGTGGAGTTTATTTATTTATGTATTTATGCATGTGAATGTTTATATAAATGAAGATATTTCTAAATGCAAAGTCTTCTTCTCCTCTTTGAAAAAGTGTTTCATATTCAACACAACAATACAGCCGTGGTGCTGTATGTGACAGAAGGCTTTCTCTGCAATAATTCAACATCATTGCATAAAATTTGAACTTTTATTATTTTCAATAATAAAATTATTTTCTGTAACAGCTGTAGGAAAATGTAAAAATATCTTCTTTGGGGAGCATATTTACATTTTTAACAACAATCCAAAATAAACACATCGTATCACATTCATGAACATCAACCTGGACAGAATAGAATCTAATGTGATCTGCTTATGTATGTGACGCACTATCCGCCTTTATAATGTTCATTATGTCACGTTATTTACCGGTTTGATGCACTAAAATGAGGAAAAGATTTCAGCATGTAAGCACAGTGAGGGGGAAGCAAAAGCAGGAAAAGGGACGGACAGAAAATAAGGTACAAAACAAAGTCCTACTCTGTCTTTTTTTAATCTGTACTCTCTGCAAATGCTTCGTCTTCATACAAGTCCTCCAACTCTCCATCTCTGCTCCCCTCGTTGCTGACTTTCCTGTGGGGCGACAAACGCTTGATCATGTTGTTGAAGGTGAGTGAGACGGTAGATGATGAGGAGGAGGAGGAGGAAGGGTAACACTAGACTAAAAATGTCCTCCACAGGGCAGCTCATCACGTCTTATCCACACCAAGAGGACGCAACAGAGACAGGAGAGCCAACACAAAGCAGCCTTGTGCGTCCATTTATTTTAGGTAGAGCTCGTTGTCGAGAGCTTTGTCTCCCTTAAATCCTCTTAGAAGTGGAACAAACAACTGATGAGCTGTGCCCTGTGTGAGGCGTCACAGCGCAACCTTTTGTAAAAATTTACCTCAAGGAAGGATGAAGCTGAGGCGAAGACCTCAATAAGCCCCAAGTGCCACTGCAAGAAGGAGATGTAATGTAAGAGGAGTTTGTGCTCTGTTAGTCTGCCACACAGTTCATGATAAACACAGATTCTGAAGGAGAAATCAGACATTTTGGAAAATAGATGGATTCTCTTTTCAGCCGAGAGTTAGATGACAAGACTGATGTCACTCTGAAGGATTTGTGTGATAATCTATGAAATGTGATGCATGGTGATCACTGTTTTAAACATATTGTTTAAGCTTTCAGACAGTTAGGCTCAGGCGCCAAAATCACTTGGCTGAGGTTAGGAAAATAGAGAAGGTGAGGCTTGAAAAACAACTTAAAGCTGCCCTCCCACCCGACTGTCTTCACAATGCTGAGCAGACTCTGTTTTAAAGGCAGCGTGATACTGGTGCCATATGAAACTATAAAATCTAAGGAATTTGTTGGTACGTTACATTGATTCATCAGCAGACAAAATTTTGTTAAATAGTTATACATGTTAGTGCATTATGTTAACTAGGAAATCCTACAAACATAAGAACAGCCTGCAATAATTAAGACTTAAGACCAACCAAACAATTCCTGGTTACTTTTTTCCCCTTAGATTTTACAGCAGTTTTAACACATCGGTTTTGTGCAAATGAGTGCAAACAAAATATAATGTGTTAATTAGTGAGCCTAAGATGTGACAACAGGCAGACGAGAGTGGCATCAATCTCCTCATCTAACTCTCAGCATGAAGGTGAATGAGCATATTTCCCAAAATGTCATTTAAATTTCATCTTTTGAAATTTTGCACTGATGATGGCTGAAATGTTATATAGTTATGTGTATAATCAGACAAAAAGGTGGAAAAGTGTATTATTACAATACATCATCCCTCTAAGAAGATCAATTAGAGCACTTTGATCTTCTTCTTTAAGCCATTGTAGAGCAAAACTACGCCTTTCAAATATCGATCTTTAATAACAGCGTCCCGCTCCTCATGTGTGGGAGCCTGCAGTGCTGTGGTGATGGTGGTGCTGCTGGTGGGTGTGGAGGAGGATGTAGCTGCATCATGGAGGTGTAATTAACTGTGCCACCAGCCCCCCCACTGACAGGACCGGCTGCTTCATGGAAAACAAAGCGCAACTGCTGCAGGAGCTTTTATTCAACCTATCAGGAGGCTTTTATCTGCCCGAGTGTGCTGCTAATTTCAGGAGCAAAACTAATCAAACAGTGCTCGTCAATGATGAATATTACAGATAGTAGATGAAATGACATGTGAGAGACACCCAAACTATGTTCCTGACTGATCTATTTTTACCCAAGCATCTGCTCGCTGCTTTATTTTGTTAGAGGCCTAATCGCAGGGCAGGATTTGCAGAGTAGGCCACTTACGTAAGAAGACCTCCAGGGGCAGACATGGACCTCTCCGCCCGTCTGCCCTGACACTCAAAGGGATTACTGAAGGAGCGCTTCCTCAGCATGGACTTCACCAGAATCTGCACAGCACACCAGACAGTGGAGCAATGAAAATACAGACCAGGCTGACAAAATACACACTTTTTTAACGTGAACTACTATTAACTCCACCTCATCTTCATTTTTATTACTATATTATCATCCAGTGTTGTTTGATATCCTCCCCTACACCTCTACTGTCATATAAACATCACAGTTCCACAAGTTTAAACCCAAAATAAGCAACAAAATGACTTTTTGTGTCTTTCCCTTTGTGTTATTGTCTAATTCTTGAGATTTTAATGGTTGAGATTTAATTTCAGAGAAAAGCATCATTCTGTATGTCTTTACAAAGGAAATGGGAGTTTAAGGAAATGCCTTTAAATAGCTGGAATACATAATAATAATAATAATAATAATAATAATAATAATAATAATAATAATAATGATAATAATAGAAAAATAAATAAATAAAATAAAAAATAAAATACAGTTTAATTAAAAACAATAATAATAGTAACAATACTTATAATAAAATACAAATACAAAAAAAAATAATAATAATAATAATAATACATACAAATACTACTACTACTACTACTAATAATAATAAACCTTATTTTTATAGCACCTTTCATACATGAAATGCAGTCGTGTGAAACAGTGACTTGCTCTGCGACTCACCACGGTGGAGAGGCTCGGGATGAGCTTGACGCTGTTCTGCACCTCCTCCTCAGTGACCTCCACCGCCGTGCAGTGCTCCTCCTCCGGAGGAAGAGGATTGCTGCCGTTCTCTGTGACCCACGCATCGAGCTACAACACAACAACATCATCATGGATGCATTAACACAAACTGCATGTTGGATAATGGATAAACAGTCAGATGTGGTCATTTTACTCCTGCGGTCACCTTTATCTCAGGGATGGTGATTCTTGTTTCTGGGTTTTTATCCAGCATCCTTTCAATGAGCTCCTGCAATTCATTACTGATCAATGGTCTGTGAAAAAAACACAGAATTACACTTATAATAATGATAATAACTGAGATTCTAACGGCTGGTTTTAATGGTGTTTGTGTCATGTTTTACATCACTCACATAACTACTTCACTAATCTAACTAACTCACTAACCTTCAATTTACTTTATTAACTCTCTTGTTTAACACCTAACTATGTACTTTCCCCCCTTAACTTAAGGAGGTATTTTTGTTGTCTAAACTTAATGCGACTGCAGCTGTTTCACAATGTTTACATGTTTAATCTGCAGCTGTTACGTTCAAGAGTCATCAGACTAAATTAATTTCCCCTCTGGGATAAATAAAGTAATTTAGATTTTTGAAATTTATGATTGTTTAAGTATGAGGACATGTTGATATAAGCTCTTATTTAGAATGCATATTTCAGGTACAAAGACACATGTATTTGTATTATTTAGCTGACTTGTTGAAGGTAAAGTCACTTGCTGACACGTGCACAGGAAATACTCCGTACAGTTTCCTATTACATAACAAAAAGCTGTTCTGCTGTCTTCATTTTTTTAATGTTCGCTTACGTCTCTGGAAACTCCACAGGTTTGTTTTTGATCTTGCCGTGCAGAGAGACGATGTATTCATCATAAAAAGGGCACTGGAACAGGACAAACACATTTAATGAGTAAAACGCTGAAATCACATGTTGGACTGTTTGTTATTTTACACCCTGTGGGCTTTCTTACCTTCCCAAAGACAAAACAGTAGAGTGTGACTCCCATCGCCCACACGTCTAATGCCTGGTAAACAAACAGTAATTATCAAGGCTGTGTCATCAGCTCTCAGTCGGCGCTGGAACATCATTTCTTTAACATTTTTCACTATTAAACACAGTCTGATATGATGAGTCACATCCCAAACATGTGCTTCAGTGATTAACAGTTTGTTTTTGTCTCACCTTCCCACTGAAGCTCTGCTCGTGTTCGGTCATCATCTCTGGGGCCATGAAGGCCGGCGTCCCCGCCGTGCTCGACAGCAGGGCGTCCGTCCCCTCGAACTCGTTGCTCACGCCGAAGTCTGCGATCTTGACGTGTCCGTCGTCCCCCAGCAGCAGGTTGGAGGGTTTGATGTCCCTGTGGATGATCTTGTGGTAGTGCACTGTGGCAGACAGTGAAGAGAAGCGTTGAAGAAGAGCTGGGTGTTATTTTAACCTTTTCTGGAAAAACTGCCGACTCCAGCTTTGATGATTCAATCATGATGGTGGACTTACAATACTCTAATCCCAGGACGACGTCTCGGAGGTAAAAGCGGGCCTGCTCCTCTGTGAAAGGGTCGTCTGTGGGCACCTCCATCACCGGGCTGACCCAGGTGAGAGGTGGAGAGAGGCAGGAAAAGGTGAATATGTTTATCTTACCCTATGGGACTATTCAAACTCCCAAACACAAATGTTCAAAAACGTACCCTTTCGTCATCAACTCGAAGGCTTGAGGACAAATCATCAGAATTTAACGACTCTCACACTTTATATCGACACATAAGCAGCTAAATGAAATGACAGATAAAAGCGTCCTCACCCATATGAAGTCCGTCTTCATCAGGATCATCCAGCACCTGCAGGGACAAACAATTTCTACATAGTAATTTGCACAAGAAACAGTCATTAGTTAAAGTACTTTCCTGTGTTTTCAAGGCCTCGCATCAGCCATGATGCACCCACACAGGTGACAGTTGCTCTGATCGTCTTCTGCTCTAAAATTATTAAATTTTGCAACTTGTTGAATCCAGTTTTTGACAACTCATCAACCCAGAACTTCTACGAATCCTCTACAGACTCTGCTAATCCAAAGTTATATCTTCTTTTTCATGTATTGTTCTGATTTAGTTTGAAGCAGCATTTAAGCACATAAATCTTTGAAAACTACCCAATGTTTCTACATCACGACCCTTTTCTCACAGTGATCCAGTAAACACAAAAATTACAACCCCAAAGTGCTTTCACAGGACTCTCCAACTGCACTATAATCAGAAATCAAAGTCAAACATGCCAGATAAACACAGATGCTACGGATTGCTGGATAAAGACTGAGCGCTCTGACTCACCTCCACCAGTTTAACAACATTGGGATGGTAGAGTTTCTTCAGGATGGCGATCTCCCTGTACACTTTCTCCAGAGGGAACACAGAGTTTCCTTGAGGAACCATCCGGCCTGAAAGTACACAAGAACACATCAACACCACTAACAACATCAGGAACAATAACTACAACATTTAACTGTTTTTATGAGACTCACGCAGAAATCCACACTGCTTCATCAGCCTCTTCTTCGAAACTACTTTCATTGCCTGAATAAATTAATAAAGCAAATTAGGGTCACAACAAAGTGGCAGGAAACACTTTGAGTGTAGATTTGTAAATGTCAACTTACGTAGTACTGCTCAGAGTCCTCATTATAAGCTAGTTTCACCACTCCGTATGAACCCTAGAGTGTAAGAATAACAACGTACACAGCTTTAATAAACCTGCCATCACTTCTGTTTGCTCACTGGATGACTAAAAGCACTAATGAATCACCTTTCCGATCTCTTTCTTCAGCTTATACTGGTTGAGCTGAACGCAGTCCTGCAGAAAACAAAGAAAAATGCATTAAATCATTGAATCAAGTACACAAAAATGCAACTCTCAGTTTATTTTTTGCAGTTCAAGCCTCCTCACGTCAGCGTCCGTGATGGACACGCGTTTGGTCTCGATGGTGGGCTGTCGGACGATGCGGCCTCGCTCCTGCAGGGACAGCTTCCTGTCTGAGAGCCTGATGGTCCTCGGAGCTCCGGACCGGTAGCCGTTGGGCGGCGTCATGCGGTTGGCGGCCACGTTCATGGCTGCCACCAAGTCGGCCAGCTCGGCGTGGTGCTCCGAGTCCATCTCTGGCCTGCAGACGGTGTCGGCGCTCATGGCGGTGATTAGTCCTCGATCACTCACTGAACGGCACAGAGGAGGTGAGGTGAAGTCAGCAGGAGGGAGGCATCACTGCACTGAGGGGGGAGACAGGAAGTCACAAATGTCAAATTATAGTTTTGTTATGTGGATATTTTTCTGTTTTTGTAGCTTTAATGCAGTCCCACACACACATATATATATATACACACACACACACACACACAAACACATGTGTGTGTGTGTGTGTGTGTGTGTGTTAGTGTTTTAAATCACACTAATTCGACCTCTAGTTAGGCTGATAATAACCTTGAGTGAACATGTCAATCAAGGACAGTTTGCACACAGCAGTGACTGAATGTAACTAAGTACATTTACTCACTTATTGCAATTTTGAGGTACTTGTACTTTTCATTTTGTGTAACTTTATACTTCTACTCCACCACATTTTAGAGGACAATACCATCCTTTCTACTCCACTACATTTAGCTGACAGCTTTAGTTACTTTTCAGGTCGTTTTCACATGATCATGATGAAAACATGATACATTCAAAGTGATTAGATGGAATATTTATAACCATCTGAATGGCACAAAGAGTACTTTTGATACTTTAAGTACATTTTGACGCTGATACTTTTGTACTTTTATTGAAGTAAAGGAACTGAATAGTTTTTCCATCACTGGTACACCCACACATTTCTAACAGCAGGTCTAATCAGGCAACATAAGTGAAGAACTACTAAACAACCCTTAGAAATACAATGAATACATTATTTTAACCCATTGTGTGATAATATTGTCTTATTTACCTGGAAACTAAGGATTCCTTCTATTCTGAGCAGTTGTATTGAATGAGTCATAGACTTAGTAAACTTTACTCGTCATTGCAGAAAAAGCACAACCAATAACAGTAATGATGACTGTGAAGTGAGCCACATGTTATTAACAACCTGTTCTTTTCCTGGTTTGAGGAGAAAAAAGTACCAGCTGTAAAAAGTATAACATATGTGATGTTCATATTATAAGAAGTCACTTATTTTACCATCAGAATTATTCATCATACGACAGTTATTCTGCATTCCCTCAGTGTTTGAATCTTGCCTCCAAAACTGCAGCATGAAGCTTGAAAACTGTCCGTCCTCTTGTGTACAATGTTTTTCTTAATGATAACACACGCCTCAGATATTAATCAAAGATAACAAAAGGAAGAAAAACACAGAAAAATCCCCTGACAACAGTCCAGCAGCAGATCAGAGTCACACCTCATGAGCACGACTCGCTGTTACCTAAAATACTGTACAGAGACTGTAAAGCTTCTTATGCAACAAGGAAGAAAGCTTTACCAGGCAGGTCCATTCATGATACTTGCACAGTAGACATAATGTTTATAGTTTGTGCACATTTTCTTTCAGGTAAAATATATATTGGCAACATGTACAGCTAAAATACTTTCAATTAAAGGTGATAAATAAGAGCTGATATACAGAAAAAAAAAGATTAATCTAACCTTTAACATGAGTAGTGACACGGATAAATAGAAATCAAATACAATCTGAGGTGAATTATTAGTGTTACTCACACAGTGGAGGCGTTTGTGTCCCGGGCTGTTTGCTGTTGAGGTTAATCTGCATGTTGCTCTCAGGAGGAGAAACTCCTCTGTGTCTCAGCGCAGGACTTTCACTGACGAGCGGCAGCGTTGTCTTTTAGGATTAACTGCGTCCACATATAGCTGAGGCAGTTATTCTGAGGCGCACACACACACACACACACACAGGACAGAGCTGGACATCAGGAGACACACATGGCCAGTGACTGACCCCTCGGTACAACACATGTTCTCTGCACTGAGAGCTGCGTGTTGGTGTTTTAGAAAGTACATAAACCAATATTAATATTATCTTTTGGTTCTATTCATTTACTGTATTTCACACATCATTCAGATTATATACCATGAATATATATGTACTTTTTTACACTGATTATAGTACATAGGCTACTCTATATTAGTTGCTTTGTTATTGTCATTTTAAAAAAATCTTATTTTTGTCATTTCAAATATTTTGTGTTCTACTTTTGTCACACCTATTTTATTTGGTCATTTCCAATGCTAATCAAAGAGCTTGTAAATAAACCGTTTTTTTTTTCAAAAGCTCTTGAAATGACGTAAGAAAAAAGTGTGTGTGTGTGTGTTAAGGACATCCCTGTAATCCTCACATTAAATGAGTATTTCAATTAACCTTGGAAATTTGAAAACGTATTACTGTCATACCATTTTATAGCGCCATAAAAGTCCAAACTCACGTGACAAAACTAAACTACATAAAGGACAAATTATTTAACATGAGATAGCTACAGCTTACGTGACACTGCCGCTTGTCATTCATTTATATTAGCCTAGTAAATGCAAAATCAACAATACATGAAGGGATATTAATTAAAAAACCCTAATATTTAAAGAAAATTATTGTCATCTTAATCTTTCCTTAATGGGCTCACATCTTGGGAAATATATACCTATGAAACCTGACACATGTC
>CAFUXE010001182.1:210281-248019 GCA_903364295.1 Serranus cabrilla
AGAAATTATTTAACATGAGATAGCTACAGCTTACGTGACACTGCCGCTTGTCATTCATTTATATTAGCCTAGTAAATGCAAAAGCAACAACAAAATAACGGAGATTGATTAAAAAAACCTAATATTTAAAAAAATCTATTGTCATCTTAATCTTTTTCCTTAATGGGCTCACAGCTTGGAAATATATATGTCTATAAAACCTGACACATGTCGCTTTTAGAGGTCGTTCCTGTCATTCAGTATTTCGTCGTGCACTTTTTTCCGACGGCCCCTGAATGCAGCATTACCTGCTCACACAGCGCCCCCGCAGGACGCAGCGGGAACAGACAGGTGTCAAACTGCTGGAGAAGCACAGAGCATCCAGTGCAGCAGCATGTTTGGAGCTCTGAGGACCAGAGAGCTGCGCGAGCTGCTGGAGGATGAAGACAGAATAAATCACATCATCAGGAGCCACGAGAAGGTGAGACTCACACACAAACAGAACAAAAAGACAAACACACAAATAATCAAAATTGACAAAAGAAATGCATATGTCATGTAAACAAACCTCTCGCTGGATTCACCGTTTGTGGTAATTCTCAGTTCCAGGAGCTGCAGAAAGCTGCAGACAAGATGCTGGTTTCAAATCAACAGTTAGCCAAAGTCAATCTCTCTCAAAAACCGAAGTTTAGAGACGCTAAACTGCTTCTTTCAATGAAGTACAAAGAACTGGACAACCTCAGAAGTATCATCCAGGCCAAACAAGAACAGCTCGGTAAGTTTTCAAATAAATATATATACACTCTCTATTTCTGCTATTTATCATCATTATTTTAGATCTATCTGCCTAACATCTTTACCTACATGCTGATTTTGTTTTACAGCAGAAAAACATAGTCTTCATTATGCACAGTGGCATCTCCTGCAAAAGATCAATCATGCAGACGAGGAGTGTGAGGTAATGATCAAGCTGTATTTTCTTTCATAAAAGAATGTTCAAAATAAAGCTTTAATTCAAGTAACATGTTAATAATTTTGTTAAATAAACGGTTCATAATGAGACAGTCATCAAATGATCCAAAATACTTTTTTTCACTACGTCAAAAAGACCACAACCCAGTGGCTCAGCTGATGTGTCTTTTCTGTAGATAAACTTTACATAAAGACGTGTGTGTGATGGGTGAGTTTTGCAACACCCTTTTGTTGTTTGTCACATATTAAATTACATAAAATGTAAGTAATCCGGCTGCTTTCAGGTGATATATGGTATATATATGTAGTTTTAAGGCACTAACACAACAGGCCTGAAATTTCAGACCTGTGGGAGAAACCGCTGGCTGACAGGACACATAAGCAGACAAATAACACATGTTGTTTCACACTTAGGAAAGCCAATATTTCAGGCTGTTGTAGAATAAAAGGGGGTCTATCTGCTGTAACATAATATCCATTGTGTGTGAAAATAATGGGATATTTCTCCTAACAGGTGCTGTTTCAGAGGTTTGCTGAGGGTAAAACGCCACTGGCAGATTTCCTGGATTCTTTTCTCAAGTCACGGAAACCCCAACACAGCAGACTGCTGCTGGTGAAGAAACTACAGGAGTTTATTGAATTTGAATCAACACAAAGGCTCCGAGAGATTCACCCTGACGCTCACATCCACAGCGCCTGCCTCCCAGTCTGCGGCCTGCCCACAACCGTCGTCTGCTGCCACCCTCCATTCCTGCTGCCCTGCTCTGCTGCACATGTGAACGCGTCTCACTGGCAGCATTCACCGCTTTGTCATGACTACAACGAGTCCCTGCGGCCAGGAGTGCACGGACGAGGCCACAAATGGCCAGCAAGACCCGTCCGCCTTCAGCCTCTGAGGCTGCAGCACAGGAGGGATCAACAAGCACCACAGTGAGGTCTGAACCAGCCTCACATACATGTGTGCATTTCATTAACGTCAACAAGGGGAAAATAGTTCCCTGGTCACATTTCATGGCATCAAAAGTCAGATTTAGACTTTTTAACAAGATATTTCCTGATCTATTTCATATGTGAGGTGGGGGAACCTTGAGTATCTGAAGACATTATTATTACCTCTGCAGAGGTGGGAAACGTATTCAGATCCCCAGGGAATTTGTGCTGCATTCAGTTGTGAGAATAATTGAAAAAAACGAGTATCCAGATTGTTTCTGATTTTCTCATCTGCTCATCTTGTCAAGCAAATACTGGAAATAGCCATCAACATGTTGTTTCAATGCTCTGAGCAATAAAATAAAACATATTTCCAGCTTCCATGATGTTTCCATACAACGACTTAAAGTCATGAATGAAGTCTGAATTAGATGACCAACTCTGGAAACTGGACAATTGCAGGAGAACATGAACGCATTGAACTTGGTGGAGGTCTAAACTTTACGATTGCCGTTGTAATTATGATTTATTCCATAATTTTTTTGCAAAACTTAACTTTAAGGGCATATGGGACAGAAATTACAACTAGGAAAATCCTACATAGTGTACATTAAATGTCCATTATCTCATATATAGAACATTTAAAGATGGATTTATTATGGCACTGAACACACTGATGTCAATTTGATCACTTCTGTAGGAGATAGTAACAAAATAGAGTCTTCAAAGCAAAGTGCATCATCATCTGAATGCGAGAAAACCAGCTCAGCCAGCTGGAAAACACCCACTTTAATCAGAAAACATGTGTCATCATATCTGGTGGGAACTTGTTTGTGTTTCCTCAAGTCAGAAAAATGTTGGTCACTGTTGGTTCAGTGAACTTGAACTGCTCACCGACACTCGATATCTCTGATGGTCCGTGTGCAGAGACTCCTGCCAAGGTCAGCAAAGGAGCACCAACACTGTATTTACTCACAGTTCCCTCTCTTCATCCCAACATTTACCAGTGCGTCTTTTCATCCAACGCCAAATGCACTCTTGTAAAACTCATCACTTGATCCATATCTTTGTGTGTGTCCCGACCCAATCAACTCGCCTAAACACTGATGAGGGTTTAGCCAGGCTGCCATATGGCCCAGCACAGCTTTGCCATACAAACTCAACCATGGAGAAGCCTCACTGGCACTACAGGAGATGATTAGCAAGGTGGAGCGCGTTCAGAGGCTTTTGTTACACCACAGACTTCTGTTACATCTTTGTCAGCAGCCTCTTTTGTCCCACAAGACTCAAATTGGGCAATTTTCTTGTCTGTCAGCTGATTGTTTTGTACTTTTCGCCCCTTTCACCTCCGTGCCTCTGCATTGTTTGATGGAGAACCCTGTTACTTCTGCACATAAATATGCAGCGCTGGTATGTACAGCATTTAGATTTATATGGATTATTAAAATGCATGGAGTATCTCCATTAAATAACTGCACACATAAAGCAAAATTGGGCCATATTCTAAAAATATGGCAACACACATTAACAGCACATTTTTATGTAAACACAGCTGTTATAAAAAGCCTGACCATGACTGAATAGTGACTCGTATCTCACAGTTAGAGGGAGTTTTATCTCCACATTGTGCCCCTGAACGGTCACATGTAAAGGGGATTATATCTGTAACAGCATCCTGTAGTAGTGCAGCGATGCAGTGACACTTTGTGGGTTGTTGTGTACAAAATGTGGGTCAATGTTGGCTGACCATGAGAAAAAAACCTTTACACAGATTCAAACTGATAGTTTTAGTTTATTCCATTCATACTGTTTTTAATTTGTGGATTATTTATCTTTTTTGGTGCCCTTCCAGTGTTTTAATTGTATGGATCATTGATGCACATATCAGTGTATTACATAGACTTTCCAATATCTATATAATATTTAACATTCATGGTTTGCAGAGGATTAAAGTGTTTGAGGCCTCAAACATTATGATATATAAGTCAATTCCCATGCTTTATTATGTCTCATAAGTTGTTGCAGCAATTTCTTTTTTTGATATAATTTGTAACATATTTAGTGATGAATTTGACCTTACTTTTGACTTGAGAATTGACTTAAAAAAATGTCAAAAATCCCTCTGTAACATGAAGACATCAAGACCTTGAGTAAAATTTGTATAAAAAACTTTTGACATTTTGGAGATCTGGATGGCGAGCTCTTCTGTTCAGTAAAGAAACCCCCTATTTGTCAAAATACCTACAAAATCCTGAATGCTCTAGGTCTCTAGTTTGATGAGTTCATGAGGCTGTGATTATTCTTGAGGTTAATACAGGTCAGTTTTAACAGTGAGGAAAAGTTTTAAAAAATGCTCTCACTGCAATGAAATGGCTACTTTGGGGACAAACATTCTCTCACAAATTAATAAAACTAGGCTCATTAAATCCACAAGAGTCTCAGATTTCCAGTGATACCAAATTTATGAAATTCTCAGACTGTTTCGGCCGCTAGTATGTAGAAATCCACAACCAAGGCTAAAAAAAAAACTTAAATTACTGTGCTTTTGTATCCCTGCCTGCACCAGACTTTACTCTGCAAACTGGCCTTTTTCTCAGCAGATATTTTGACTTGTAATTGTAGGAAATGCACAAGTGCTGCTAATAACATTAACAATTTTGCAGTTCTATTTAATTCTCCAAGTAAACCAGGAGAGTGTGACAGCGAGCCAGCAGAAACAGAAGACGCTCAATGCAGTTCAGGCAATTTCTTTTTTATAATTTACATCTGTGCTTTTCCTACTTTAATGTCTTCTGTTAAAAAGGCCAATTAATTAATATTAGAAACATTGCTAGAAAAAACAAATTCAAATAAAGTGTGCAAGACATAATTTATAATTCAGCTAATCATCCCTGCAGTTTGAGTGCAGCCTCTTCAACAAGACGCACGTGCAGTTTAATCCCTGAGGAGGATCGAGTCCAGTCAAGCAGCAGTCATAACCACACGGTCTCTCCGAGGAACACACCGTCCTAATCCAGCTGTCAGACAGCTCACAGCGGAGACTCGCAGTACCGTTGAAATCTCGTGACACCTCTCTTAATCTGCTCGAAGCTCATAAACATCACAATGTTCCAGGAGCCCAGACGAAGAAATGCAGGCATAAATCTAAAACAAGAGGAAAATGTCATTTTTCATTTACTTCTTACTTTGTACACTGTGATTCTGTCGTGCTCACTTCAGATAACAACTCTACGCACCCCTTATAGAAAGCTGTGGGTCCCTCTTTCATCAGCATGGTGACGGCACAGTTCATAGCACCGCTGTACAGGCCGGGCGGTGAGTTCATGTAGCGGGTTTTCACCACATCCACAGGAGACGCTACAATGGTGGTGCAGAAACCTGCAGCGAAGCCGGCAGTGAAGTGGCACGGCATGTTGTCTGAGGGAAACAACACGTTTACTTCAGTTTCTTCAGAGCAGGAAAGAGGGAGAGGAAATGCTGAGGACACAGTGTAAACAGTTTACCTGTCATCAGGTTGGACTTCAGGATGAGCTCCTTGATGATGTCGTAGGTCACCAGCTCGGAGCAGTTTACGATGGCGTTACGAGTTATATTTGGCAGACAACCTGGAAAAAGACGTTTTTTACTTTCACTTTATTTTTTGGACACACCTTCTATTTATTTATTTTTTCAACAATGTAGATTAATACTGAAGACATGGAAACTATGACAGAACACGTGGAATTATATAGTATACTATTTGGGAATTGGGACAAGGGACAGGTGATTAGATGTTGGTGGTGATCCAGAACACCATCTGGAATTTATATTGTGAATTTATATTATTCCGTCAGTGACCATATTGCCTTAACTAACTGCTGCCATCTAGTGGATGAAATATAATTATAATATAATCCTTCAAGTGTGCAATTTGGTATTGCCTAACTGACCCTATTGCCTTGGCGAAGGTCTGCGCTCTCCGAGTGCTTTTCTAGTTTTCATACTGTTTTCCGTCACTGTGTCAGTTTATTTTTGTACTTTGGACTTTATTGGACCAGACTGGGTGAGGGCTGGATACACCTTTGTCACTTGTTTGTATTGTGTTACTCTAAACTATTGTGTTAATAAATACATTAATAAATAGTGTCAGTACAGTGAAATTATTTAAATCATTTTACCTTTCCAAAGCCCTCTAATGCCCTCATCTCTTGCGATGGTCCTGTAGGCTTCAATGGTGCTGCTGTACCTCTTCACAGAGCCGCTCTCAGGCCGGCGGACCTGAGCCTGGAACCTGATTTTCACCACATCAGTGGGCTGCGCGAAGGTCACCGCCATTGCCCCCGTGGTGCAGCCGGCCAGCACGCGAGCCCCGATTCCTGCATCTGTGGACCAAGCCAAGACACTGGTTGTTCTCTGATGCCACAAGCACGTTAACACAGTAATTAAAGACGGGATAGGGGTGCAGTTTAGTTAATGACAGTGATTATCTCGTGGAATTAAGTAGAACAAGAAATAACAACATGCTGCAACCATGAAGCTCCACTTGGTTTATTTAACACCCTGGGTATCAATATTGAAAGACTGCTGCATGTTGTTTACTTTGAGGACACCAGTGCAAATATTAAAGCAAACTATTCTGCTCGTTAACTTTCAGACTGGTTTAACTGGTTTTCTGCAGACATGCACTGAAATGAAGATGAAGTCCCCCCGGCTAGAGCTGTCAATGTGAACGTGATGAACCCGAGAGGAATCTGCCCTGGATCCTGTACAACCAGTTCAGAAAATGCAAATCCTTAAATTTTTTGCACTGAAATTGGGGATTCTTTTATTTCTCCTGCAGTGTAGGAGATATTTTCTGACATTTGGGGGCAGTGTTTGAACAGTAAGCTCTGTATTATTTGACCTAACTGGTTCTTCTTTGAGCAACCCATGGCATGTGAATAAATTCATTTAATACACTTTCATTCATTCATTCATTTTCTGTAACCGCTTATCCGATCCCAGCTGCATTGGGCGAGAGGCGGGGTACACCCTGGACAGGACGCCAGTCTGTCACAGGGCTGACACATAGAGACAGACAACCATTCACACGCTCACTCACACCTACGGGACATTTAGAGTCACCAATTAAACCTGGGCTGCATGTTTTTGGACTGTGGGAGGAAGCCGGAGTACCCACGCACACACGGGGAGAACAAGCAAACTCCACACAGAAGGGACGCAGGCGGGGATCGAACAAGCAACCCTCTTGCTGTGATTGCTACAATACTTTTTCATACTGATTAACATGTACAGTACGTGTAAACAGCATTTTAAAGTTACATATCTAATCTAATCTTAACAGTGTAGCTATACTTTCTGCCAGTTTTATGTAACAATTCTACATTATAGTTATACAAAAATTCTCAAATATAAAATACTTCAATACAATTTACAGTGACACATTAAACATTTTACTCTATTACATTTATCTCACAGCTGTCATTGATTTACTTTTCAGTATTTACAAGAACAAAGTAGCATAAAATGAAAAACTCAAGTAAAGTACTCAAAAATTGTACTTCAGCACTTGAGTAAATCTATCAAATCAAATAGTTAATTGTTAAAATAATAATCATCATTAGCTGCAGCCGCTGTAATGATCAGAGTGAATATGACTGGTTGGAGACGTTTGGACACGTACTGTCTGACCCTCTGGTGTAGAACTGCTTCATGGTGTCGTACAGGCCGATGCGGACCGAGGCGAAGCTCATCTGTCTGTGCAGCCCGGCCACCAGGCCACTGTACAGACTCCTGGGGCCCTCCATCTTCACCATGGTGAAAAGGGTGCCGAACACACCTCTGTATTGCATCTTCTGGCCTTTCACTAAAGCTTTGGATTCACCTTGAACCTAATTTCACATAAATGCAAAACAAAAAGTTGAAAACATCCCTTCACAGGTGACAGGTCACACATGCGTCTGGAAACAAAGAAATGTGCCTGTAGGGTCAATATAATGTCCATGAACATTTATTATGATGATTTTCACTCTATTATTAGCTTCTTTCCATTTGTCATAAGTGCTATGTCTAGTTTGGCGTGTAGCAACATGCAGTGGCATTAAAAATGTCCTCCCATTTAGCCTGCTGCAAAACAATACAAGCTGTTGCAGTTGGTTAATGTGAAGCAAAGTATAATGACTGGATATGATGCTGATTATCTGAATCTATGAAAATACACCAGCAATGATTTTTTGACATTTTGGATTCCAATTCTAAATCTGAAAAGTAGGGTTGGGATTGATCTAATAAAGTAAAAAGAATATATGCTACCAAAATGTAGTGGACTAGAAGAATAAAGTACCATAAATAAGCAAAGGCACTGAAGTAAACTACAGTAGTTTATAACATTTGGTAATAAAGTTGTTTGACTGCATTAGGTGAGATTCAATTCAAACAAAATGTATGAATAAACAAAAACAAGCAGAAAGATACTAAATACACACAAACACATATCATGACAGGACTGGTTTGGGGTTTGATGAGTAATCAGGGCAGTGTACCCTCCTTTCTGTACAGGTGAGTCCTCACCTGTAGTCTGACTTTGGCTGTGTCCAGCGGGAACGTGACCAGGTCGGCCACACAGCCAGCTGTTCCCGCTGCAAAGATCTTGACAGCGGTTGATGGGGCAAAATCGGCAGCTCCTCCAGCCACCATGATTAATGACGGAGCTCAACCAAGTTGTAAGAACAAAATAAAGTGAGCACAAACAAAGCAGCTCCTGTCCTGTGTCCTGATATCCTGCTGCTCCACCTTAAATATGTGTAAAGTTAGTTGTCTGTCCCGTCATGACAGCTCCAGGTGGGTTAGCTGCTGCAGCCGACATCAAGTTTCAGGTATTGAAAAGTTTGTCTTTTGAAAGCCAGGTCCTCCTGTGGCGCCATTAGCCATAAAAAAGCTACAAACTCTCATTCCACTTTTAAACACCACAACAGCCGGCCCCGGCAAATAACCGCAGAGAATCGCAAACACAAGCACCGCAATATCAGCGGCACTTCGCTGACAGTGAGCCGCGGGGTCCCGTGCAGCCCAGCCCTCTGCCGCAGCAGATGTTGACTCTGTTAGCTGCTGCACCGCCCTGCAGGAAAACCAGACACACCACATGCAAACAAGTTGCTCCACGTGCAATGTGATGCTGAAAGCCTTTCTGTAACCAGAAAGCTTGAGATGATTCACCTGCTTTTTAGAAACCACAATCAGGCTTCATGTTGCCACACATTTAGACATTTAATTCATGATTGCTTTGGTTGTGGTCTGTTTTAGGTGATTTTCAACAGAGCCGGATCATGGTCCCCTGGGGTTAACATGTGTTTTGGAGGAGAATATCTTTTTGCCATTTTTTCTGCTTTGTTAGACAGTGACTGAAGCCCTTTTCATACTGCAGTTCTGCAAAAGTGCCGTACTGCCCTCTGCCATCATTTCCCCATAGGACATTCATATTGATTCTGCAACAGCCTAACATTGGCTTCCCTGGTCTGTGAATTTACATGGCAAGGAAGAGACAGTTGTGCCAGTAGTAGTATGTGTACCATAAGCCCACGCGGCGGTGGGTGAATTCAAAACAATAATGACATGTCGTGCTGTTTCTGGCTGTAGAAACTCAATACACTCAGTACAAAGTTAGTTCTGGCCAGTAAGAGAAACGTGCAGACTCCTGGGAACCCCTCATAGCGCCCTGCTGCAGAGCTTGTTTTGGTCCTCTTTATAACCAAATTTCCTTCTAGACACACATTACCTAAAAAGCATACGTGGAATTTATATGCTGTTGTATTATTCTGCATTAAAAATGTAATAGACCTACTTAATACTTTAACTGCATTGTGCTGAAGTCAGCATTTTAAACCTACCGTGATCAGCCAATGGCTAAACTAAGAACATCCCTGAACGTGTTTCCACATGTACTGTACATAATGTTAGAAATTTCTCTTCAGAAGACGGTTTCATGTCATTTTGACAGGTTCAAACAGTCAGGATATAAATCTAAATGTAACCTGAGGCCTGTTCCAAGAAGCCGGTCACAGTGTCACAAAACATGTCACGTGTGTTGAAAACAATAACCAGTTCTTATTTATTTATAAAAATACAAAATGTTCCATTTAATTTACATGATCTAAATCCACATAGCTTCACAGATGTTTAACAAATAAAACCACCACATACTAGTTATTGCCATCAAAGTGAGCTGCAAATATCTTAGCTATTCTTTCCGTCTCTTTCTTCATGGATTAGGGCGACATGTTGGGGCGCTGTCGACGGCCTCTGTGATGTGGAATGCTGTCAAGCGGAGAGCTCGGCCCCTGAGAAGATTCAAACAAAAACACACCTTCAGTGTGAGAGCTGCAGAAAATAATGAGGCTAAGCGTACGGTTTTCTATTCTGCTCCAGACAAACAAGCATAATGATATGAAAGAGTAGTTTATTGTGTGTTTGAGGTGTGCGGTAACATGAGTGACCGCTCAAACAGAGCAAACCTATATTTGATTAATGTTTACGCTCATGGTAATATGTCTGTTTTACAGGCTTGTCTCTCTGTTGTACTTTGAGCGACTTGCACAAACCGGTTCTTTACAAGGTCTTTCCTGCAAACACAGACACATCACCTCCCACCTCAAACTCCAGCAACTACACATTATCTGATCCCTCCACACCCTCCAGGAAACTGGATTCATCAACAATGGTGTGACGCAGACATACTTCTTTTCTCAGCTTCACAGCTGACTAAGAGTCACTCAGCTGACCTGTTTAACACCACTATTAAACTGTTGGACAGCATTTTGCACACAACTTGCTCCCTGTTGCTCGCTGCTCTACATTCAAGAGCAGATGAAGAAAGAGAGACTGAGGATGTTACACGGTAGTAAACATTTTAAACATTAGTGATGTTACTGTCTGCATTAGATTGTATAAAAATGATAAGACAAATGAACACACATCATGATAAGAATTATACATTGACAGTTTGAGTTTTAAGTTTGGCTCATGTCCATTTCACGAGCATGGAGGGGGAGGATTTAATGGGCAGAGTGGAGGGCAATTTAGATGTTTTGGCTTCACTTTTGCGGATCTGTTAGGCTGGATATGACGACACATATCAAAACAATACCCAAAAATAGCCTGGACCCAAACAGCTAGCTGTTGAAAATAACAGATATTTAGCATTGTGAGCAGACGAAACCATGTCATGGCAGGTGTTCTGCTTAGGGAAGCTCACAGTGGACAAAGCTGCACTCTCTTGTTTATCATTAAGTCTTTCTTATGACACTAGTCTAATGACATTGTTCCTTGATATATAAAGTATAAAGTTCAGATTTTGAGTTGCTATGTAGAACATGACATGAATCAGAAACCGTCAATAGTACAACAACTTTGACCTATTGTTTTTATTTGATCAATTAAAGTCATTTTCTATGTTTGTATTGTGTTATTTAAGTGAATAATGAAGTAACAAAGTACCCACCTCATGAACTTTAACTCATGATGTGTCATTGTGAAAAACAAAACCACCTGTTACCACTCTGGTTTTGTTGTGAAGCAGTTTTTGTTAAGCGCAGATGCCTGAGCTCAGACTGTTAAGGACGGGGTTAATACTCGGGCACAGGGGGGTGTTTTACTCTTACAAAGAAACCGTCACCGCATACCTAAAGTTACATCATTGCAGTTTCCTAAAATGGACTAAACCAGAGGTGACAGATGGAATACAAACATACATTATTCTGCTGACCTTAAGACTACACAAACTTGTTTGTCAACTAATTTCTCTAAAGGTTCATGGCCATGGACACATTCTTAGAAAGTGTGACAGTAAAACATATAACACTTCAAAAGGCAGTGAGTGAAGGCAGAGAGATTATAGTGTAAACAATGGGTGGAACTACGAACACCAGATATACTCAGGATCCTATAACAGAATGTACAGAATGTACTTGAAATATTTGTATAAGTGAGATGATAAAATAGTGGGTGGGACCCTAAGCTGTTAATGCTGCACGTTAAATTACAGTCTCTGCTCAGTGTGTGTCATGAGAAATGTAAAATGATCTCTTAATTACACCTTGCTCTTGCATGGTAGTTAGGTCCTGATCTGACTGACTATAAATCCTACTTTGTTTAATGTCTTCTCTATCACAAAATCTCTAAAAAGTGGAAACAAGTAATACAATTATTACAATAGCACTGCATGTGATGATATACAATTGTATAACTAAGACTATCATTAAAACAAAGTTATTCAGGTAAGTTGTGAGAGGGGAGTGAATAATAAAGGGGAAAAGAGAGCGAGAAGTAGAGTTGGTGACAAATACTCACCGGGTCACTGTGCGTCTGAGAGAAAGACGGAGCTAAACGAATGACTCTCATGGACGCCTCCAGTTGGTGAGAGGGGAGGAAGAAGTTAGGGACCTCCAGAGGAGCCGCGCTTGGTGTAGGATGTTAAGAAAATAAAAGATTACAGTATGATGGCATAAATTAGGACATTTCTAACCTCACCTAATAACATAAATGTGACAAAGCAAACAGTGTTTATTTGCCTTTAAAAGCCCACGGAGCAACAGTACAGACATTACCGTCAAACAGTATTCTACAAGTGTCTCTTTCTGTCTTTTCTCTGTAGTGTCTGCACATTTATGAATTCAGCTAATAAAACCGAGACGCATGCAAATGTTTCACTTAAGTGAAAGACTCTTAGGGACGCTTTTTCTCCTCTATTCGCACCACTCTCTGCAAATGTACATCTTTTATGGACTTTCCACGCAGTTACCGGTAATTACATTTTGAAAGGTTACACCACACAGTTTGAAGTACAACATTATTGTAATAAAGCCCAAAATCAGCGCTCATAGAAAGCTCTGGACAGAAGGCTGCCTGCATCAGTTCACAAAGTCAAAAGGATACAGACAAGATGGTGCCAACTGATGGCCTCTCTCCCTAGCATTAGTTATCTTTTTGTATATATAGTTGTATTGGCTGAGACAGCCAGGGTAGATACATTTCACTGCAATTGAACAAGTACTGTTTTTATCTAAAGCATTGCACCTGCAGGTGAAAAATATGAAAATGCCTGTGGAGCTGACTATGACCTACTATGAGGGAAGAAAGGACACTAGAAACTCCTTGCTCGCTGAAAGATAATTGACTCGCTGAACCTGTTTTGCCAGGAATCTTTGATCTGAAGGTGACATTCGCAAACAAAAGGTTACCAAAAAATCATCTCACAGCCTCACAAACATCAAATCAAGATAAAGGATACAGCTGGGGTGAGGTGTCCTGATTGTCCGGGGAGCCTGAGGTATCATCTGTGGCGTGCTGTGCGGTGGGTGATGAAGCTCTGTCACCTGAACACTCGTTGTGGCTGTCAGGCTCTTCTGCTTGTCTCTCGTCTAAAGCTTGTTGTGTCCTTTCACCATCTGTTTCTGTGTCTGAAGCGTCTCCTGCTGATCGACTAAAACTGCCACTTAGTTCATGCTCACTTTCCTCTTGTCTGACACATTTGTGCTTCCTGCTGCACTCATGAGTTTGCAGATTTACCACCTGCCTCTTCTCGTCCCCGTTTTCGCTCGCATCCTGCTCTTCTGGTGCCTCCAGGCTCTCCAGAGAAACCAGGTCAGGGTCTGACAGGATGCTGGTCCAAGGACTGGTTTTGTCTGTTAATGAGGTCACCTCATTGAGAGGCCTCGGCTTCACCACAACCTCCTCGTAATCTTCATCTTCCTCCTCCTCATCATCATCATCACCACCATCATCATCAGCAGCAGCTTCCTCAACCAGTGTGCAGCCTGTCCCATCTTCGTTTTCATCCTCAGACACAGTAATCTTGTGGTTTTGTACGTCCTTTTCTTCCTCAGGCTCAGAGTCTGTATGGTCTTCTGACATCCTTTGCGTTGGCGAGTGCAGAGGAGACACATCATCTTCAGAAGAATTTGAAGCTCTGCGTGGACTGGGGATTTTCTCCGGGAAAGTTTGAGGGTTGTTATCTCCAACAGGGGAAGCTGTTGAGCTGCTCTGGGGGACGGAGGGGATCGTTTCTAGGTGTTGTCCTCGTAGACCTGTGTGAGGAGGACAATGAAGACTTGCAACACTGCTCTTGAGAAGATCAGGTCTATTTTTCATTATTCTAGCTAGTGTTGTAACTCAGTTAATGTTCTTCCAGAATTCAACATCATACTTAAAAAAAAAAACTTTTTCCTGCACTTTATATTTGCAACGTCTTAAACCACAACCTGTTCTTGGTGTTAGGATTAGGGTTAGTTTAAAAGTAAGGTTATCATAAACCAGGGTTGTAATGGTAATGGTAGCCATTTTTCAAGCAAAAAGTCTCAAAAATATTTTCTCTATATGCTTTATTGGACTTTGAATACATCACCAATAAATTAATTAATCGAGAAATTAATCTGTTATTTTCATCTTTAATGAAAATAACTGTTAGTCGCAGCCCTATTGTACCATACAACAACTTGATAAAGGTTGCAATGCATTATTTTAGCACCACTAACTGCAGCACCACTTGTCTTTATTCAGAGGACTGTAGAAGTCAGAAGGTTCACTGATGCCTCCATTTATGGTTAAAGTGTGTTAGACTGTGACCACAATGAACTCTGGGTCAAACTGCCAAGGTTGGGTAAACTAGAACAAAGTTTACTTGCCAAGAATGATCTTTAAATGGTAAAATGACTACGTATGAGACAATGTGAAGGAGCTCACCACTAATGATGCTGTTGACTTGCCCAACTAAGTGGTTGGACTTGAGAAGAAGCTGGGATGTGTCCGTCTCAGTGTCCCTCTGTTCCTCATGCTTGGTGTTGCTGTCCTGCTCACTCGTGAACGGGAATGTGGGAGTTGAAAGCTTTCGGCTGAAGTATCTCTGGATGTTGTCCAGTTCGCTTAGTTTTTTCCTGTAAACACAAAGAGTCAGAGTCAGAGCTAACCTTTAAAAATAAGCAAACAATCACTGTATGGACTTTAAATCTGAGTAATTATACCTGAGTGCTGAAAACAGGAGCGAGCTGGAGGGACTGATGTCTCCAGCACTGCTGCTGCAGACAGAATGAGCTGCTGTTTGCTCCTGCAGACTCTGATGGTAAAGACGCACTTTGTCCATGTGCTCATAGTGGCGGTCACTCTCACTGGACCTGAACAGATAACAAGACAATAGAAAAATGCAATGTGGGGGCTTTTTTTTGAGCATGTGCAGAAACATTTTAGATCATGACTGAATGAAAATGTGTGATTGTTCGGCAAACCTCTCAGAGAACAGCCTGTCAGTGTGGTCAGGTGACGAGATCTTCTGCTCAGTGTGTCGGCTGATGTGAGAGGGGAAGCTGCTGTATGTGGCGGTGGTTTGGTAGCTGAGAGGGAGTGCCTGGAATAAAGCCTATTAATCAAACAATTCAAAATTACTTGTTTGTGTTGTTTTAATCATGATGTTCATTTTAAATGTATGTATGAACACTTTCTCTTACCGGTGAGTTATTTGCAGCTTCTTCATTCACAGTTTTTCTCTGTCCTCGGAGGTCTTGAACCCCCTTTAGTGGAGTGATGGACACCTTGAGCTGGCCGTGACACTGACCACTAAAGTCTGTGATGTTGTACCAACCACACACTGACAGGAACCCACAGACTAATGGGGACAGGTCCACAGAGGCAAATCCTATCACCCTGTCCGTTTCTGTTTAAATGAAACAAGTGAAGAGTGACTTAATATGTCAACAAATCAATATAACATACATCACTAAGTGTAAATGCTTCCTGTACCTCCTCTGTGCCAGACTTTGAACACGAGTGATTGTTGTGGATCGACCAGCAGCTGCTTTGAAAGCCTGTAAATTTAATAAAAACATCAGTCTGATATTATATTTGCAAATGTTGCTGTCTAGAGATATCCTCAAAGATATCCTGTGGTAAAACTCGACCTGCACTCATGTAGATGGTCCCACACAGGGCAGTCGGTGTTGGCTATGACAGCTGTGGACACCGGTTCAGCAGAGTCTGCAGTGACGTACGAAACACAGCAGCATGGTGACCCTTCAGCGCGCTCTGCTAGAGGACAGCCTGCCAGAGAAACATAGCAAACACATCATTATTAACGGTAATGAATGCAAAACATAAAAAAAGGTGGACGGGGAAAAAGATTGCAGCTCACCTTTCAGATTCAGGTGCATAGCCCGGTCCACTGCAACAGTTACAGGGAAAGTTTCATCCAGGTTCATTTCTGAGTGCTGCACAGACGTGATGTCTGCAGTTGTTCTGGATGATTTACTTTTGCTCTTTGATTTTTTGGGAGTCGTGGGCGATGGGGCTCGGTCTGCTGCCTCAACCTCCTCTGAAAAAAGCTCCTCCTGGCTGTCCGAGTTCATCTGGGTGTCGATCCCAGTGGTTACCTCCACAGGGACGCCTGCTGTCAGAGTGATATGCACCCTGAGAGCTGCCCCTTGTAGATCTGCTGCTGAGCGTCTGAACAGCGGATACACTCCTGTAAAACCACAAAAGCGTGATTACGCTAATTACATGAAGCCGTAATTTTACTAAGGTAACATATTAATAATATTTTATTGGAGTAAACATTAAATGTACAGAAACATACAAATATAACACATGTAAATGATTGTCCCTCTAGATTTTGGTACCTCACCCACTGCTGATATAAAAATGTTGAAATAAATAATAACTATTATATTTGTGTGTGGTATTTTTAAATCCGTGTTGTAACTGTTATGACAGTTTGGTTGAATTCTAACTCAATGAATGATTTCTTACCGCTGAGAGTAAGCTTCTGTTTGGGCGTCTTTGCAAGAGAGGACAGATCCACAAACGCTGAACCCACCAGTCGGTCCGTGTCTCGAGGCCTTTGGGCTTTGTCCTTTTTAAAGGCAACCCACACCTGAACCTCCAACCTCTCCTCTCGAAGATACCACATCAAGGGCTGAGTGCTCCTCAGCTGCACAGTTCTGCTGCCCTGGAAAGACACCGTGGCCTGGCCTTCCTCCTCTACAGACGGGTGTTTCATCTGGGAGCAGAAAGCTTCCTGGTCGTAGAACTTGTACCTGAAGTAGCAGTAGGTGGAGCGTTCAAGCTCACTGAGGCCTGGCAGGAGCAAGCAGTGGACTGGTATCCACGCTCTAGGCATCGAAAAGGTCAAAGACAGCTTTCTCATCCCGTCTCCCCAAGCTTCTTCATCGTGTTGCATTTCATTCTGGGCCATTTCCCAGCTCAAACCCTGAGCAGCTTTAATGACTCTTTCTCGGTCTGAGTGGTGGGCGAAGTTGACGGAGATCTCCAGCCCCCCGACCAAGATGTGCTGTTGCTGAGAAGAACTTGTTTCCTGAGGTAAATACACTCCAAACCAGCCAGAAATACCTTTATGGTTGGAAAAAGAAACATTATGTGCATTTGTCAGAAAATCTATTTCACCCAGCTGTCACTAAGAGCGCAGCTTACCTGTTGTTTTATGGATGAGATCAGCAAGAGGTATTTTCACTGTTCCCAGCATCACATCCTTAGGCTTATGAGTGTGTACTGCTGCAACAAATAGCACAAAACAAATTAGTAATATTATTGATTTACACTCAAACTAAACACTACCAGGAACATTGCTTTCATAGAATGATTTTTTAAGCAACTAAAAGATGAATTGTGGAACATTATGTCCATTAATCAGAGGTAAACCATCCTACAATTTTAGCAGCTCTGTTAACAATGACAAACAAATTATGTGGACTCTATTAAAGTAGACACACTGAATGTTCAATGATCAAAATATGACTTCCGTATGAATTGTGACAGCAAAAGGAAATTTTATACATTACAATATGAACATTTTCTAACAACTTCTTTTTAAAAAAAAGTAATTGTGGTAAATAAAGCAAAACTAAGCATTGTTTAACCTTTGCGGTTGTCTCTGTTCCAGACAGTAAAGACAGCAGCAGCTTCCTCCAGCTGCTCAGCCAGGCTGCAGGTTTCTCCACTGCTCCGCTGAAGCAGCAGATCACAGGACACCTCCATGTGGTGGTCGAACTCCGGGGAGAAGGTCCTGGCAGCTACGCGGGTGCTTCGCCTCTCACTCTCAGGCAGGAAGGAGAGCTCGACTGTGACGTACGAGTTCACTCCCACACCAGCAAAGTAGCTGAATCTTTCTTCTGTTTCTGACAAAACCCTGAAACAGAGAGGCCGGGGCTCAAAAGCAGACTGAAGACACTGAGGCAGTATAAAAATGCCTAATGCCGTATTTTAGCTTGAACAAGTGCCTTAAATGTATTACAAAAAGGAATTCAGAATCTGCCCACTGGGCATCCCATAGTTAGAAACAATTTCACACAACCAAAGCAAACACAACTCTCTGGACAAAGACAAAAGTTCCATGCTTTATAACATTGCTCTTGGGAGTTTACATTCTAGAAAGACAAATAAAGGTCCCAAGAGTACATGATAGTGTGTACCTTGCTGCAGCCTGCAGACCTGATGCTCTGTGCACTTGAACTGCGAGCGTCACAACACGAGCGGCAGCTCCTTTTCCTGTCTGACCTTCAAGTCTCACTGGTCGATGCTTGTACCGAATGCACACATCTAGTAAGCCTGAGAAACACATCAGTCACAATATTTGACAGTAATGTATCAACTGCATATTATATTTCACATACTTTGTGTGTGTGTGTGTGTGTACCTGAGGGCTGAGGCTGGTGTCCTGTGGGAGTGTCCGTCCTGGGAATCAGGGGCAGGGAGAACATTTGAGCCTCATTCGGATGCTGTCTCTGCATGGTGACCATTGCACACAGCTTGGACAACGGAAGCATCCCTTTGGCCACAAGTTGGTCTCGAACGTTTGGATAATAATATCTGCAGATGCATAAACAATCTTTTTATGAAACCAGTGGGTATCAAATTAAAATAGTAACAACAAAACTGAATCAGGACGTATGCACTTCATTCACAAGACAGAGACAAACCTGCACCAGACTTCAAACTGAACACCCCCTCCGCTGCTAAGGCCTTTGCTTGAAAGAGAGCTAAGCAGCAGCCTCTGAACAGGAACTCCTTCAGGAGCCAGAAGCACATGAGTCTCAGTGTGGCCGAACACCGGGTCAGGGACACAGAGGGTTGTAGTGGTTCGAAACGGCTTCAGGTTCACGCCTGTCAGAGATGAGATAGAGGTCAGAGTAATGCAGAGAGAAGAAGAAGCTCTTAAGAAATTGGTATATACACTAAAATGGCCTTACTACTCTCTATGAGGTTTTGGTCCACTTGTGCAGTAGGGTCACCCTCCTGACAGGGGAAACTGTACTGGATGTAGCAGTCAGCCTCACCCCACACGGTGGACTGCAGAGGTGTCAGTCCATTCACCTTCTCCACTCTTATTACAAACACGTGCTCTCTTATAGCTTCCTTTTGTGCCACAATCGCCTGAAGGAGAAACACAATCGTGATTATAAGGGACTTGGCGACTTGTCAGAACAATCAGTTTGTACTCTTCAATCATAAAGCAAACAAAGAAGATATGCAGTCAGAAGAAGAATGGGGCATTTCTAAGCTGACAAACCAGTACACACCAGCAGAACACAGCACAGTAACATAAGAGTTCACAGAGTCTGAAGCTTTTCAGATATTGGTATGAAATGAGAGATTCTGGGTGTCATTTTCATGACTATTCAGTGTGATTTGAAACAATCCACATTCATGAGACAAACAACAGGCAAACATGTCTCACACATACTTAAGTCCTCACTATATTTTAGTAAATGTTTCAATAATGCAGATTTATTGCATCAGCAATAATTCCCAAGGAACGTTTCTATGTACAGCCCTGGAGGCTCACAATTAACTGTTTGACAAGAACACACATGCACATAGACAGAAAATGCTTCAAGCATTATGTAACAAAAATGAACCGTGACCTTTGTTTGTGAATGTGGCTGGTGATCAAGCAGATGAACTGGTCTCACGGGATGAGACAAACTGTCGTATTCTTCATCTCTCGTGCGCTGAAGGGCGGCTATCTGCTCTGATCGGCCCATAGCCAAAACAACCCTGAGATTTCCTTTACAACTGCCTGAGAACACATCAATGACTGGCATGTAGCAGTCAACCCCTAAAACAGGGTACTGCGCCTGGAGAAGAAGGTGGGCGATCTTCGGGTCTCTGGAGGGGAGAAAAACAGAGAGGGGGGTTAGTGGTCTCACATGCAGCCTCACTGTGACAGATTTATTTTAGGCCGCATTTACAAGGTGTGTGCTGTGTCATTTGTGGTGGAAAAATTCCTGAAGTTTTATTTAAGAACTCAAGAAATGTATGGCATGTAAGAAAGGTGTATACAAGATATTCCAATTGGAAGAGAAGTGCCATAGCGCCTCTCAGAGGACAGGTTGAAAAACAGTTGTAGGTAAATGATTCTTAAAAGCCTTTTGCAAGATCTGAACTCAGATATATTTGTAATTTTTGGAGCAGCTACAACTTATTAATTCATCTACTAACTATTTTGTCCAGTAATCAATCATATAACTATACATATATAAAATATAAATACTCCACTAAAGGCTATAATCAGTTATTATTCTGTACTTTTGCATAAAAGAAATGACTTAGATGACTAATCAACTATAAAATGAAGTTGGAAATAAATGCGCCAAATAATTTATTTATTGATTACTCGTTTCATAAACATAACAACTACCTCCACCACCTGAAAAGTCAACTAACTAATCCAGACTAACTGCTTCTTTTAACCGATATCTGTAAAAACAAAACAAAAAAAGCATTTAAGGGCCGTTCAATGAACGCTGTGATCGCTATTTATTCATTTTTTGCAAATATTATTGGCCACACAGAAATCTGTCTCATGTGTTTTTTGACATCTGATTGGTATAACGTCACAACTTAGCTTAACGACTTTCTGCGACTTACCTAAATGACATGTAGAACTGGTGGAGAGGTAATTTAACGAGGCCAAGGAGTCGATCTTGCCCTGAACTTCCCGTCTTCTGCCACACCTCGATAACCATCACGTTATTCTTCATCCGCTCCAGCAGCTTGGATGTTAAGGCCACAGGAGTCACCTGAGAAATAGGAAAAAAAGTCATGTTGTCAGTAGGATTCTGAATTTACTAATGTTGCTTCCTTTGTAACTTAAAAAGACTTGATCTCTTGGGCTAACCTGAACAAAGTTGAAGCAGGGATTTGCCTGACCCCAGCTGATGACAGATCTCGCCGTCTCATCACACCAGAGCTTACAGTTTAAGTACACGTTCGGAGCCTGCATGGGCCCGCAGTTGAAGTTCTTTCCATCTGGTACCATCAGTAACGTATGCAGCAAGACCTCAGGATCCTCCTCAACTTGCTGCCGTGATTTGCGAGGAGACATGCGGAGACTGAGATGGGGAGAGGGTTCTTTTGTAGGTTTCTGAGGGCTCCAAGCATTCAGCCCAGGATCTTCAAAAGACTGTAACTCCTCTCTGCCATTCTCCTCATGTGGAGATCTGGAGCTGGGCTCTCTTTGTGGACTGGGTGCCGTTTGTGAAGGTGATGTGTCTCTCCAAGCCAGCTTGCTTTGACTTTTTTCAGAAGGGAAGTCTTTGTTGTCTATAGCAAGATCAAGTGACACCTGGGAAGATAATAATATTACTTCCATGAAAGTCACCTGATTAACAAAGGTCAGGCTTGCAAAAATAAATTAATGGGTTCAAAATATTACCTTGAGAGGTCCAATCTCCTGTGATTCACTGTTTCCTTCCACACTCTGCACAGCTAACACAACAGACTGACTCAGCTGCCTGCTCTGCAGCAGACAACGCAGAGGGTGAACTGCCTTACCGATGGGAACAGGCTGCAACAAGAGATGCCAAAGTCAAACCAGCACTTCATTCTTTTAGGTACTTTATCTAATTAAAATCCAGCTATCTTTCTAGGCATGTATTAGAAACAATAGGTTGGTTTCATTTGTCTCAAGAAAAAAATCATAAACTCAGTTTAAATTGTTAAATGAGTACATTATAGCTACTTACTTTCCTTTGGTCGCTCTTTCGTGAGTAAATCTTAAAAATCAAATCAGTTCCCAACCATTTTTTCACTGCTGCTGTACTGAACTGGACAGGAAACACAGAGCGCTGATGGAACTTCACAGCTAAAAAACAAATCATATTAAGAGTGTCAGAAACAGTCACAACCCTTTAACAAAAACAATGTTTTTTTCACTCAGGTAGGTTTCATAAAAGCAGACTGTCACACGTCATACCTCCTCCTGTGACTTTACTGGCAACAGCTCTGGTCACCTCCCCATCTCCTCTCTTACTACGATCATGTCGAGTGGAAGTGGAGGTCATCGGGAACACATACTCGACAAAATATGTGCTAATGGGAAAAGAGAGGAGAAATCACAGGTTGTTACTATTAATTGGAACATTATTCTTAAATCAGATCAAAATAAAGTTAGATGTTCTGCCTACCACTTCTTGCTGGTTAATGGTCGAGGAGGTTTCCCTTTGCTCGAGGCCTTTCGAGGTGTGGTGGCTGTGCTGCCTGTTGGTACAGTCAGGGAGTCGATGGTCACTCTGGCCAGCCGGATCAAACTCAGCAAATTTAACTGCTCTTCACTCAGGCCAGGGAGGATACCACCAGCATCTGCAGACCGCTGAGGCTCTGAGTTTGGCCTGGACACAGACAGACTGTGGTGAATAACTGTATTAAATAGTCTGTGCTCAATACTGGTACCTTGTGTCTATCCCAAATATCATATGAAAATGGCTTTTTACTGTTTACTGTCTGAGCAGCATGGCTTAAGGGGCATGCGAAGGCCCTTACCTTCCACTAATCTTGGGTGCAGACTGTGTCAGCTGTTTTTTACTTGGGGAAACGGTTCCTTGACCATCCACTTCAGTGTTGTTTGGTGTGATATCTGACATCTGAAAGACAAAAAGACAACAATGACTTCAAATAACTTTCTGCTACAAAATCAAGTACACTGACATTGATATTTCACATTAAACATGTCAGAAAATAGTCTACTTACAGGTGTTTTGTAGAACAAATTTTCGAGTAAGCTCTCATCATATTGGGGATCATTGAGCTCGCTGTCCCCACAAACACTGCTATGGCCAGACAGAGAATCAGGCAAGGAGCATTCTCCATCCCAGAGAGGTAGAGGCGATGTGTTTAAGCTACAAAATAAATTTTAAAAAATTGTTACAGTCTTTGAAATAACTGCTTACGTTTTCTGTCACTTTTGAAAGTAAATGTACATCGATGTACCTGCCAAGGAGCAGATCCACAGCTCTGTTATCCATGTCAACAGGACAGTCTAAGCTGTCTGAGACAACAGCAACATCATCAGAGTACTTGAGAGCTGAATCAGCATGAAGAATATTTTGAAGAAACATCCCAGAGGTAGAAGGGAAGGACCTAGAGACATAAAAATAAAGTATTACAGAGTGCATTTTAAGATAAGAGGACACTGTTGTTGTTGTTTTTTCACAAACTTTTGAAACACTAACTTGGAAGGTGGCAGGATGTTGTCCTTTGGCAGAGGCAGGGGGGTGTCTTTCAGAGCCGGTGCAGATTCAATGTCACAATTCAGAGCTGATACCACCATAGCATTTCTGAGCTTGTTCCCACGTTCCAGAATAACTTTGGTGAGAGAAAATGTTGGGTATTTGTTAAGAGATAGTCAAGTTTGTGTTTTCATGGATATGTACATCTGATTTGTAGTCATGCTGCATCCAACCTGAGAGGATATCATTGGTTGCTTGAACACGAGGCTCCTGACTTGAAGGATTTGCAGCTGTTTGACCATTCTGGCATCTGTCTGTTGTCGGAATCTGATTCTCCAGCGACTCTTCTTTTCCCTTGTCTTTCTGAGCATCTTGAAAATATAAGTGGTCTTTCCCTCTGAAATATTACAACAATATCATTAAGCTCAGATTTAAATTCAAACTTACTTCCAGTAACATTTTATAATAAGATACAGGTATTTGACTACAAATAGCAACAAATTCAAACCTTGGTGTGTTTCCGCTGCTGCTCCCAGCTGATTCTTTCCCACTGCCCGCTGAGATTGGTCTGGGCTGCAGGGGAGCAGTCAGCGGGGTGACTTTCGGTACTTCAATGCTGATATCTGTGATGGGACCTGAGCTGCTGCTGTCATAGGCTTCTGTCAAAGGCTCCAAATTAAGGGAAACCTGAGGGGATTAAAGAAAACATTAAGATATGGTTTCAACATTGTTTACCACTGTGATTGAAATCTCCAACATCTTGAACATTACAAAGGGTGCTCAATGAAATGTTGCCATCGATATAAGTTTAGATACAAAAAGTTCAGGTTTAGGCACTTTAACCTTATTCATTTATTTTGGAAGGCAGATTGAATCCAAAGATTACTGTGCCGTAAATGTTACTGATATTCTTTTGTTCCATAAAGTAAAGGTCACACTCACCTACAAAGAGCCCCCATACAGTCTTATGTAATCTTAAATACTTGCTATAGAGGGAGATCAATCTTACCCTCCAGTTTAAGTGATGTCTCTCTATTCACTACACATTATTCCAGTGCAACTGGTCAGTATATGTGAATTTAAGTTTCCACTCACCTGTAACTCTCCCAGCTTCTCAGATGTCGGGGATACAAGGGTGTAAAATCCACTGATGGGGTGTGACAGAGTGAGCCGAGAGATGCCTGCAACCTGAGCCCGTGCAATCGGCAAATGATCCGGTTTTGTCAGAACTTCCAGCACCAGGGAGCTCATATCTGTACATAAATGACAGGTTAGTATCTGAATTTAAAAACCCTTTAACTCGAACATGTCAAATAATTTTGACTTACCTGTAAGATATGAGGTGAACTGCTTTGGCCCACAGCGGATGGGGAAGCGAGCTGTGGTCTTGATGGTCTTTTGTGAGGGCTGCGATCCATCTCTTGGGAAGAAGTGTGTCCCGTTGGATGACTCTCCCCACCAGCGCAGCCTGACGAATGTTGCAGTTGGAGGCTTGTGAATTGTCCATAATACCCGGCTTACTGTCACCTGCAGGAAGCATCTGAGCTGGCCTTCGACCAGAGGAGGGAGGCTGGTGGAGGGGGACACATCGCTGGGCACTGCAAAGAGATATTTTTGATTACAGCAAGCATAAGCACTGTCAATATTAATGTCCAAAGTCCCCTTATGCACCGATATGAGAAATACAATACAAAATACGGAACGCAATTCTTGCAGGGATTTAGAAATTGTGTTAGTATTGTGTATCATTTCTAGAATTGGTTTCCACTTAAATAAATTGTAAGTATAATCTATAATAATGTTCAATATTTTTTTATAAAAATGTATTTATTTAAGAATGCAGCCTCCTGACTACTTTTGCATAGTCATAATGTTGCATATACACATAGAATAGAGCAACTTTAAATGTACTACATCTGTTGCAATATCTGCAATTGGTGATTTTTTCTCATCTAGGACTAGTCTCAAAACTCCAATATCGGTCAGGTTGTAGTATTCATCGTTGTTGCAATATTTTACTTCAGAATCAATGAGTTTAGCAGGTAAAATACTACTGACGACAATGCGTTAACCCGGTAATGTTTGAAGCTTTCTGAAAGCCTGCTGACAGCATTTTATTATTATAGCTCTTTACCTCAGTGCTCGAGGTGAATCAAAACAACTACACGCCCGAAGTTCATAGCCAGGGTGTAAACACCCCACGTAATGGATGGCTTATTAAAGTGTCTCACAATGACATAAAGTTGTTAGCATTAACCCGATGAAGCCTACAACAAGTTTTAATTCAATCTTCACTTAACCAGCAGAGTCTCTTATCTACATGTGCAGGAGGTATATCAACAAGTACTGGTAAGTTTTAGAGTACCTAACAGCAAACACACACACCCGTGAACACAATTTAAAGCATACTTTGAGACACATTTCCAGTAAGCAATTGAAATAATTGATACAGACTCTAATATTTTCCTTCAAGGATGCTAAACTTATCTTTGAGTTTCAGTCGGCAAACCCACAAACTGCGTTAGAAGTTCATAAAACAGTGCTAAACGTAAATGCAACACATTAACAATGCATGCAAAAAACACAAACCGAGAGAAAGTGAGAGCAAATTAACTTAACACAAGGTTATACTGTAGCTCTTAAGCTAACATACGCGGCTGACAAACAGCTGACACACACGGCTACCAGGTAGCTAAGCTAAGTTATGCTAACAACACTTCACCTTTCTTTCTGTTGCCTCCTGCTTTGACGGGCCTCTGTTTTCTGCTCTTCATCCCTCAGCTCAGTAAATATAAGTTGTGAATGACAGCCTGGCTGACGCAGTGGCTGAACCGTAAGCAGGCATGATTTTAATCACAGTCCTGCTAACAAGCTAATAATCCGTTTACTACACACACGCAACCACACACACAACGGCAGCGCGCAAAACTGTCTCCGAGCAACAAAATCCGAACGTGCCGCCTCAGCTGCCGCTGAGTTTCACAGAGGCATTCTGGGTAATTGAGTTTATTTTGTGAAAGCGGTCAAAAAGTCACGTTTCTGCAAAAATTGGACTAGTTTCTACCAGATTTCTAGACTTTTAATAAACTCTACACAGTGGCAATATTGTTGCATACATCTCATCACCTATTCAGTATAATAATAAATTCTGGACCCAAATCTTGTTAAAATACATTTTTTGACTATAGTAGAATTGGGTAGGTAGGTAAATATTACACTGTGTATTAAATTGTTTATAAAATTAGAGCCTATTGTTCAAACTATAACTAATAACCAATTCAGTAAAAGCAATAAAGTGAGAGTGCAATTCCACCAATGCATCAGAAATTTAACCTAAAGAATGTTGTGGTTACACACACTGTAACAGAGATGAACATGAATTAATACCTAGGCTAGATATATAGGCTCTACATTCTCCCAATTTGGAGTCACCAATTAACCCGCTTGACATTCAATTCCATCCACAAATAAATACATTTAAAACATCCAGATTTCTCTGAGTCCTTGCAGGCTTCTTTGCATCCCAGCAGAGGGCAGCATTAACTCACAATCAGTAGAAGTAGCAGTAGAAGTAGAAGTAGAAGTATCAGTAGTATGAAGTGACTTTCTCTATTTCTTGAACCTGACATGAAGAGACTTGCTGTATTACTGCTTCACCTTATTTTGCTGTTGCTGGACAGCTTCTCTGTCAGTCAGTCAGTATTGCATTCAAGTCTGTTTTTCCATCAGTTGTGCACAATAATGGAAGTTGTAATTCACAATCAACTACTTATCATGAAGTTTCACAAGTTATGATGAACGTGTTTAACGTGTTAAAAAGTGCAAAATAACAGTATTGCTTGCCAGTGTTTTGAGGTAGACATAGGGTCTAGTCATGTGTACTTAAGGTAGTTTGGACTTTGCTCTTGTATAGCAAGTCCCTCTGCAGTCATGTTTGTTGTGGTGATGGTAACAGTGAGGACTGCTGAGAGTGTATAGGGTGATTGCAGAATAAAGCACTTTGAATTCTCGGAAAAGTCAGGCATCAGGTTCAGATCGACCTGTGAAAACATTAATTTCAACATTTCTGTTTTCCTGGATATCCTTTTGTATAATGTTCCTAATTTGACTGCACACAAAAGGTAGTTTAAATTGGTGGACATGAACCTCTCTCACTTCAAGTAAAACTGAAAACATATCAATGATTTGCATAGAACATAGTGAATTCTTATCTGTATTAGTAGCTACAATATGTTTCTATAAATACTGTATGGCCAAAGTAGTTCCAAATGTTTGGTGGTGATATCGCATCCATTCTTTACACTCATGGTTTTAGATATTCATAAATGTTGCTATAAGCGTGTTTTTAATGAGATGAACACATGCAATGAAAAAAGATAGAGCTCCAGAAAAGCAGCTCCTCCATCAACTTCATGGGAAAATAATCAAGTCCTGCTGTTTAGTGTGCACACAGGAATGCACAATATGCATCCAGTATAGGACCTGTTTTTATATTTTCTGTGTGTCAGTGAGTGCTTGGAGAGTGTGTATGTTTGTATACACTATGGGGAGCTGGAAGAAAAACATATATCACTGTTAGCAAGCAGATGTATTATTCCTCTGTCACCCCCTTATTTTCCTCCCTTCAAGATCCTTTATGCACGCCCCCCAAAAAAGGTCACATATGGGGGCATCTTAGTGCCAGAGCTCACACAGTGGATTTTATACCATATATGGTTCACTTCACTCAGTTTTAACATGGGTTATGACCTACTTAGACACAGATATCTGAGATATCTGAGTGGTATGCAGCGTTGGTTGAGTAGGTTCAGACATGAAGTCTGGAACAAACGTGTTCCCAATCACTTGGCGTGCAGAGCGTGATTAATGACGCCCAGCCTCTGAAGCTCAATGAGAAGCTGACAGATCTGGTTCATCTGTTCCATCAGACAGCCAGTTATTGAAAAAATCTCCCAGAGGCAGCAATGACCGCATCGTTCAGTCAGCTGGGAATAAACAGGCAGGCTCACAATGACTGGCTCCTTTGACTCATAGCACCAATTTGAACACCACTCCTGAGATGTGAGATGACCCAATGCACAAGAACTTCAAATAAAATCTCTGTAACTTGTTGAACACAGACATTTTATTTCTTTATAAGGAAGGCTTTTTGTTAAAAAAAAACTTTAAAATTGAACTCAAATTATCAACAGAATGTGAAGAAGTGACAGATTTTATGTCAAAGGCATCTATGTTTTCTGTTCCTGAGATATCAACAGAAAATATTATACTAACCAGCTGGCAGTCTGGAAAGTTTGCTATATATTTTAGAAGACATTGTGTGTGTTTCTATACAATCTTAAACAGTATCATCACTGCATTTTCCAAATCATGCATTACTTACACAGGGTGAATTACTGGCCCCTTGTGTTTTTTGGAGCTTAAACATTTTTTCCACTCTGTGCAATAACATCACATGCTCTGCATCTGCAGCACTTCATGGACATATTATGACTTTTATTTGGACTTATTGTAAGATTGACCTGTGAAAAATTCAAATCCAAACACAAAATTTTCCACTCTGGGCGGCAGCATTAAATAAAATAGAAAACTCGACATGCATTGTGATCAGGCACATAAAGTTTCTCTGTAAACGTCTGCATCTACTTATCAGAAATGAAGTCCTGAGTCTGCACAAAGTGCAGCTGTGTTGATCTGTAATGACCGACCCCTGAGTGGGCCCAGTGTAGGAGACGGCTGCATAAAATGTCCGTTTTTAAGCCAGCAGGAGGCAAACAGCCTTGCACAGTCAACTGAAACCAGCACAGTGTGTGAAGGCAGAGGCCTCTCTCCATCTGAAGGGACTGGCCAGTAGAAGCAAGAGAGCATTTGGCCTCTGGGGGCTGATTGCCAACTGGCCCAGTCCTCTCCTGCCCCGCCCCTCAGCCGCATGCTGTCCATGTCCACTGCTGCTCTGTGCGCTTCAGGCTCCCTGGGGCCCGGGGCTCCAATCACAGGCTGCCCCATGACGGCTCTCGCCCCCACTGCCTGTGTGCTCACTTTCTGGCTCCCTCCTTCTTTCCGCCTGCAAGTGTGCCTCTCAATTGTAGAGGCCGGCTCTTGTACTCCAAGGGGCCCAGCTGTCGCTCCGCCCCTCTCAATCTTCAGGATTCAGGCTGCAGGGATGCAGGAACTCCTGGCCATGCTCATGGATCCATTTGTTTGCCACTGGAACACACAGAAAGATGGATTTTACTATCCTAGAGACAGAAAAACTTGCAGGAGTGAAAGTTTTCTTGCCTGTAATCTTTTTACACATGTGGGTATTTATATCTGAAGCCTTAATATAAATTTCTGATTATGCATATGGTTGCTAAAAACAACGCAGCCACCAAATGCTTCTGCAGCTGCTTCGTGATGATTCATGTCCTTCTGTTGGTTTCACTGGGTCCCTAGCACACATTTAGGAGGTTTGATGGACTGAGCCAACCAGCAGCAGATGTTCAGCTTCCAAGATGAGCGCTCAGTGTCTGAACTGTGCTCTATAACGTCTCATAATGCAGCACAGATGTTGCCTAGCTCTTGTAGGTTAGCTCCTGTATGACAGGAGAGATGAACGCTGGAAGCCGATCGGGATAATGATGCAAAAAAAAAGCCTAATCTGTTTAAAAGAGATCAAGGACTCAGACTAATTGCTGTGCCTTGCTATTTTCCACATTCACGTCACTGTTTGGCTCCTTGTGACAGTATAATCACATCATACTGGAACTACTGACTCTTACCCCATTTGTCACCAATAAGCACCGGACAGCCTGCGTGCAGAGTATCTGCGTCTCCTTGACCATTTCTCTGGAGGTTCCACCAGAAGATGGCAGCTTTCTGTGACATGAAAAAATACATAAATTACTTTCAAAAGGTGTCATTTCATTATCAATTAATCTGACTCTGATTTTTGGTTGATAGAATGTCATAAAGTACTGAAAAGTACCAATTACAATTTACAATTGCTTTGTTTGACAGACAGTTCATAAGATATTCAGTTTACTATAAAGACAGAAACAAAGTAAATCCTCACCATTCAGAAGCTAAAACTAGTTTGTTGCCATGTTTGTCATTTTTGTTTGGAAATTCAGGTAAACAATTAATCAACTCCTGTGATAGATTATTTTTCTGTTGAAAGTCTAATTCACTTTTAATCAAATGTACCAGCTAAATTAATTTTCTGCACCGTAATGTACATAAACTGTGCAACACTTCAATCAGGTATATAACTCACTGTGCAATATAAATACTTCTCTTTGTGTAAAAGTGCATTTTTAGGTGTCCATATTGTAGATATTGTTCCTAATTCTACATTATAATATTCTTTAAATTTCTTTTTCTATCTATTTGTTAGGGTCAGTTATTTTCTGCAGTCAGGAAGTGAACTCTCAATAAAATAAAACGTGGAACAGCAGGGACGTCCTGGTAAACCTTCCACTGCAGCTCATTTATCAACCAAAAACAGCCCCAACCTCCACTGAGGCTCAGCTAAACAATAACAGCATTGTGGTGGCTGTTGTTGCAATGATGTGACCTTTTAGCGTTTTGACAGCTGCACCAGAGAATGTGAGCGAGGTGCAGAGTGAAGTGAAAATAGTCTCGCCCGACATATGACACAAAGACAAAAGAGTCTGCTTTCAGCTCATCGGAGACGTCCACAGTGTTTACCTCCACGACAGGAGCGCTGAAGTTGGCGTGGATGAAGGCTGTGGACCCACCTGCCTCGACAGAGCTGAGCTGTGGAAAAGGACATTCCTTTAGAGCTGTGTCTTGTGTTTATGTGCGCTTGTTATGAAAAGCCACTCAGTCTGCTGCACTGTCTTCAGTGCCTCACAAAAAGCCATTCTGTCTTTAATCACCACCCAATTAACTTAAATCTTCACATGGGATTCTTAAAGATAATAACAATGCTACTCATAAACGTTCCCAAAAAAATGTAAGTGATAGTTACAAGATGAAAAATAGGGTTAAATTAATGGAACAAAAAGACAAATAAGGGCAAAAGTATAGAAGAAGGCTGTTATAATGAAGGCCAGAGACAAAAAATACAGCTTGGTTTAAGTTTGCTGCATGACGAACATCTATAAAAGTGCCATTTAAGCACTGAAGTCACTTCCAGGCAGAGTTTCTCAGGCAGGTTGTTCCAAAGTCTCTCAGCTCTCATGGCAAAGGCCTCTCTGTGTTTTGAATTAAAACCTTGGAGCAGCAGGAACAGGACCTGCCCAAGAACCTCAGGCTGCCATTTGGGTCAGACAGGGTCATGAGACAGTTAGAGAAAGCTTCACTCACATAGATCATAAAGGTCGCCACTCGATTCCCAGTTTTCAGCTTGTACACAGGACTTGAAGGCAACTGCAAACAGTTAATAAATCATGATTAATTAAGCCAAGTTGAATAAAGTAAAGTCTCTTGCGATATAATAAAGTGTTGGTCTAACACTTACTGTAGCATGGTCAAAGTGAGGCTCATAATGGCCTCCAATCCCATAATTCACCACTTGGAGGTACTCGCCGTACGGATGTTTGACGTTCAGGCCTGTGAGCATGGAGATCCTGTGGTCCAGCTTCCCAACAGTGGGGTGTGCTGAACCCTTCAGCCAAGCACTAAAACAGGACATAATGATATATAACAACTTTATGAAAAACAGCACTGGGGCACTGTTTAGTGCTTTAAATCAGATTTATAACAACTCCAAGTAGTATTTATACCTCTTGCTGATGCGATACTCTGCTGTTGCTTGTTTCTCTCCATCTGCCACCACAGATCGTCTCAACTTGTCAAAGACAGAAAACAGAATTTTATGAGCATGTGAATGTTGCAGCAGCCAAGCTCAGCCAAGTCCAGCTGCAGGTCCTGACAAAATGTGAGTAATAGCATGAAGACATGCACCAGTTATGTGTCCAAAATAAAAACTGAGAGCAGATACGAGAAAGTCAAGAATGTGGAGGCAAAAAAGCTGCATTGATGGACTTCCAAAGAGTTAATAGGGTTCAGATGACCTTCACCTACAGGTATCAATTCCATTTTATCTTCACCTTGTCAAAAGCCTCTCAGAGTCTCATATTGTGTACTTCTGCACTTGCACTTACTATTTTATGTGCACACTGACATCAAAGAAAATTGTGCAACTTATTTCCAACTTGTAAAAACAGCAGGTGAGGTAACTACAGTATTGAGATTAAAATGGCAAACACTGAACTTTACAACTCTAAGTTATATCTGTGTTTTTTTCCATGAAGTAATATAGTTGGATAAAATTAAGTAATGGGTAAACTCTTCTGTCTGAGCTGTGAACTGCAGATACACCATGATGACCACTGATGACTTTCACTGGCTGAGCCACCGAGCTTCCAGTGCACAAGTGTTCTCCGTGTCAGTGCACTAATGGGAGAATCAAAATTGAGACACAGAATTAGTCTACAGTCTTTTTTAAACCTATGCCGATACTGAGTAGTCAAGGGAAGTCTGCCCTTCTTAAAGTGAGCCTCAGCGATTTATTTTGACTGCAGAATCGTCAATGCTTTATGTACATTTCATACATGTCTTCCAGTTTGCAACAGTTGCTTTATACTGGTACAATCTTCACTAGAAAACAAGTAAAACAATATTCCTGATCAAGTTTGCAGCTCAAACTCCTGATAACTTCCAGGCACCTTACGGCTATGAGAGACATTTAACTCCACACAATAGAGGGAACATGTTTAAAAACAACAACTTCTTAATTAACATGTAATCAAGTCATCACCTTGAAAGTAATACAATGATAGATCTGTTACCTCCGAACAAAAGACCTGTGTTTCAGGCTCTGGGATCCAGCAGGAACAAAGTGTAAACTGTGCTCATGGTTAACAAATGCTGCCGTACCCTGGGCCTGTTTTCAATAAACCCACAGGCTGACATAATGGTGAAATAAGTACAGGGGTTTCCATCTGAGCGAAGCACGGAAAACTCATTGAACAATGCCAAAACCTCACAGAAACTATAGGGCACCAATTGAGTTTGCCCACCAAATATTCCCTAAAGTAGCAGAGTCAGCTCTGAGGGACGATGCTCTGCAGCTTTCCACTAAAGGAGCAGAGAAGTGATAGCTGCTTTCATATAGATACAGAGGCAGCATGATAGTGGGCTGAATATTTACCATTGGAGCTCTGCGCGGTTATTTGGACAGTTCGAGGCGTTGAGCCAAGTTTATAGAGTAATGTATCCCTCATTCCTTTAAGCCTTGCTAAATGTTTGGAAGCAGACCAACTCTTCCTCCATAGGGTCTTTCCAGAATCTTTCCAGCATGGGATGGTTGGCTTAGACCCCAGCAGCCAGCGGGACCCACAGCGGAGCAGATTATATAGTAATATATGCATGTTTTTTAAGGCACCTTTAATAGTTTCAATATTTATTCTAGGCCTTGTAACACACTGTCCCCCCTTGACTTTAAGCTAATTCTCAGGACAAACTAAATGAAAACACGACTCCTGGTGTCCTGGTCAATGTGAGACCAAGGTACAAGATGATCACATGACAGAAAAATTGTTAATCAAATTGTTGATTTCAACAAGCCCTCTTGAATTGTTGTCAAGAGAAAATACTTTGCAGCTTCACGTTTTGTGAGTCCTGTGAGAGAAAAACGCTCTACAAAACATGGGATTACAAAACCATATGACGACCTAACTGGCTTAAATAAAAATGTGGTGTTGACTGTAAAACATAAAAACATAGCTGTTTTTTTGTAATTCCTCAAAAGCTGACGCATTGGAGACATGTGTTTTGCATTGTTTTGCATTTTTTGAACCCACAGATGATGATTTGAGTGCACTCACTCCGGGCTGGGCGCTGCTCTTGATGTCTTCGGCCTCCGTGTCGGTGATGAAGTTGTGGTACAGGACCACATACGGCCGCAGACTCAGCACTTCACGTCTGACAGGCAGCAGCAGCAGTCCAGGATTCCCGTTGGTGAAGTAGTCGCAGAAAAGTCTGGGGTTTGCCAAATGTGTTAGCTGCTAAGAGAAACAGGCATCTGAAGTCCATTAACAAGATCAAAACAGGAATTATTTATTTTTCATCCCCAAACAATTACTCTGAGCATTGTTCTCTCCACACAAAAACAAACATGAAGTCAGAGTAATTATAGTCCTTTTGTGGCCGGGGAAATCACAAATTTACATCTTAATAAACTCCTTGATATATGCAGAAACTTAAGAATTTGTTCAAATATGTGACAAAATACTTGGACACTTATTTTGTGGTTTTCTTCAGCCATGAAAGAAAGAAAGAAAACCACTTCCGCGGTTCAGACTAAAATATGTCAACAACTATAAGAAGGATGCTGATGAGTTTTCGTACAGACGCCTGTGACCCCCAGAGGATGAAGCCGCGGACATATAAAGAGATATGGATACAGCATGTGCTCTGTTCATTCCTATGAAAGTTGGTGAGTGGCGCAAGCTAAAAAAGTTTGAATTCCTTGAGTAAGGTTACCCGGTCTTCCTGGTTTTACAAGCTGAATACAATAAAATACATTAAAAAATTCTGAGCCCTTCAGACTATTGTTGCTATTCTATTGCTTGCCCTTTATCAAATCAGTCATTTTATCCACATTATTGATGATTATTTATAAAAAAAAAATATATATATATTTTTTTATTTATATTTATATTTTTGCCTTAAAGCCACTCTTATGCTGGTGACTTGTTTGTGTGATTTAAGATGTTTGACCACATCTAGCTGGAAACAACCTCCTGCTGGCGATAACATAGACTCAAATGTACAACGGAAGATATAGCATAAAAAAAAAAAGGTTCACTGGTATATTCCTGCGTTTGAAAAAGCAGAATTCTTTTGCACATTTGGTTAGAATTAAACAGTTTAGAATACTGTGGTTGTGTTATTAACTTATCCCTGATCCCTTCCAGACATGTTCCTAACACACTGCATGTGTCTAAATCGATCTGCTGAGATGAATACCTGCGAACTCTGGGCCTGGCAGAGTCTCTCGTAAGTGTCCCTGGTCCTTAAATGATTGGAAGTGGGCCTCCTCAGCCCGCTGCCCCTCAGTGATAATGGTGGACTCGCAACCAGCAGCTTCTCGTATTTCTCGACATTCTGCGAAACTCTTCCATTCATTGGATCTGAGGAGAAACGTGCCAACAGTGTACATTAAAGGGCATGTTTCCTAACTACAGTGCAGGTTAAAGAGTGTTTTTATGCACCACAGACATGGAAAGTAGAAGTCAAATGAGGAGAATTACCGTGATGCAGTAACTCCTGAGATAAGCTCAGAGCGTAGGAGACGTTTCCTGTCTGAAACAATGAGAGGAATTCCAGTCAGTGCATCAACCAACAACCTTACAAATGTGCATTTCTCACGTGTCCTGTCACCTACTTTAAAGTGAGAGAAGGCCAGGTGATCCAGAGCGTCCTCTAAAGTCCCCGCATTCTCAGGGCTCCACCCGCCTCCTGTTCCCCTGAAGAGGCGCACCGACTCCTCCAACCACTGCACCGAGTGGTAGTAGTCCTCCTGCTCGTAGGCCACCTGTGTAACATCACACCTGGGTTACAGCCAGAAGGGCTAAGAACTGAACTGGAGGACCAAACGTCAGCCGGCTCTGGTCCATACGGGCGCCAGCTGACAGATTTGGACAGGTTTGGGGTCACATCATCTTTAGATCAGTGACATCTTTCAGCTGGCATAATGTTGTCACCCTGGCCTGCTGGATTTAGGCCTTTGGGCCAAAAAAACCCTGATTAGCTTACTACTCACTTCCAAACTTTTTGCAGAAAAATGTCTGCCTGACAAGAATTGTTTAATGTGACATAAATGCCTCAGACAGGACTGAAAATGCCTAAATCAATAAATAATTAAATTACCCAATGAATGAATTAATATGCCATTTAATGTACTAAAAATAAAGTTAAAAATAAATATTAGCAGTAATTATATGATAAATGAATTGATATTTCTGTTTTAATTTGCTTTATTATTTATTTACTTTTGTATTAATTCCTCTATTTTTTACATTGCTATTTTATCTTTTTTCTCTATATTTTTGTATTACATTTTTAAAAAATGTAGTTCTAAATGCATTTTTAGAAACAATTCCTAAAAATTACATTAAAACACATTTAAAATGTATAAAAAAAATAATAAATACAAGATAAATATAATTAAAATATTTGTATTAATGCATATTTTTATTTATTATTTATTTTTTTTCATATTTTGTCTTTTTTATGTAATTTGTTTATTATTGATTGATTGTGACGAGTATTTTTACACCAAAAAAAATCCTGAACACTGGCTGCAGTCTATCTCTCAAACCCCTCTTAGCTGACTGGACTTGATTTAGTGGGTGCTGACTACAGGCCTGACAGCACCCACAGACAGAAGGTGTGAGTGAACCCCCATCACAGATAATATCCACAACCCCTCCAGACAGCACACAAACAAACACTCCAGTGTAGCATTTAACCCCGGACGTACCCCACCACACACCCACTTCACAGCATTACACACCATCATTTAAGAGCTGTTAGTCTCTACAAAACCAATGAATTCTTAAAATAGTTTATATCCAGCAGATCTCAGAATAGCCTGAGGGAATTATCAGGTGTTGTCCTGCTTTAAAATGCCTCCAAAAGTTACAGTGGTCTGTTAACAAACACTTCTGGTTTAGAGGAGTGGTTTAACAGCCACATAAAAGCACGTGCAGGCAGCTCTGTTTACAGATGGTGTCAGATAATGTCAGCCTCAGTACAAGTGAAGGCAAGCTCTGCTCCTCACTCCAAACGCTGCTGCTGCTGCGTGAGATAATGTCTTTTCCATACAAGAGGATGTCTCTCCCACACAGCGCCCTGCCCTTACACATCACCACTGTACATAATCAGTGGAATTTATAGTGGGGAAACCTTTTCTTCTTCTTCCATACTTGTGTAATACATTTACTTCACATGAAACTGATTCCCAGGCATGCAACTGGAAGAATTCCACGTTTTCCAGGCTGGCTGTCTGGATACACTATGACTGACAGGTCTGGTATAAAGGTATTTTGCAGACCTTTGGAATGAGATGTTAATCATGTCTGTCTCATTACTGTATTCAAGCACTTGTAGCTTGTTTTACTCTGAAAAGTGATTTAGAAGGATGATGGACTTGTTTTGACCCTATTTTAGGAATTATAGAGGTGACAAATAAGAAACAACATATGCTAGATCAATAACTGCGCTTCAGTTTTGAGGCCCCTGTTCTATATCAGTTTAAGACATTGTACTTTTTACTCCACTGTATTTATTTGCAAGCTATGTTATTTTATCCTATCTTATTTTCAGTGTTCTTGTTCAAGAGGGTTTTTTTTTTTTTTTTT
>CAFUXE010001182.1:271132-285369 GCA_903364295.1 Serranus cabrilla
TTGTGGGAAGTTACATTGCCTGAAAATTCAGTCAGATTCTGCATTTTGAACCAGCACACCTGTTAAGGAGAAAATATGATTAAAGTCCACACTCACTTTAAAATACGTTAAAATGTGTAAATATATAAAGTTCTCTTTACTTATCCAACCTTTAAAACTGACTATTTACACTGTATCTTAATATACAATCTTCAGAATAAAAGAGTAATACTCACCTATGGATGTCTTCATCAGTCGGAAGAACAAACTTTAGATTCTCTTCTCATCATAAAATGTGTCTTCAATGAACAACATCTCTGGGATGTCTGTCCCTTATCTGAAGTGTTTGGCCCAATTTAGATCTGACTGAGGCCCCATTCCTCCAGAGGTACATTATTTGCATGCAATCGTCATACAGCGTAACATTTCTCATTAACTAATATTTCTTTGGGGAGATGGGATCCTGATGCAGTACTTGTGGAAACAGTTATGCAGACAACTTGACAATGTCAGGCATAAAAAAACCCGGATCGATCATAGTGGTTAACATCTGATTATCCCATGTTTATATACAATTATAGGCTACAGTTCATATCATCCACCATTTCTTTCAGCCTACCAGGATCTTTCTCCATTTTTTCCAAATGCATAACCACAAGATGTTTTTGTTTTATGTATGTTAATTTAATCCGTATTGTGAAGGTCAGTTTACCTTAGATACATACCTTGTAAGGTATTTATGGTAACAAAACATATTCAATTTGATAGATTTAACAAACCAGAAGTATGCTGTATTAAGTAGTTAGGTCCACTACGACCAGCTGAAACATAAACATTGTTCATTATACATTAACCAATAGTACCATATATTATTTAAAGTTTTATTGTTATTTGAACACTCGTTTTCTGATTGGTCAACTACGGCATTCGATCGTTCCGTTATTTCTGAAGCGATATATAATGCAAACCCGGACTTATTACCGATAGACTTCTAGGAGTCGTATCAATCCGCAGAGAGACTTCAGATAGCTTGATGCTAAATGCTAACTGGAGCTAATTGGAACTGCCGGAGACAGCCCGGTTAACTATAGCTGCGTTGCCAGGACTGCTCTGGGCGGCGGAGTGTTTAACGATAATCGGCTCAGCATATTGGCAGGGAAACGGCGATAGCTAAAGGAGTCGGCCTCAGCAACTTCACAGACCCAATAGCACCGAGGAGGACGTTGATGGAGGAAGCGAAGTCGATAAAAGATAAGAGAAAATAAAAGGCTTACCAACCAAGAGGAGGCCCTAAATCTTGAACTGGCTTTGAGAGAGCTTCGTGAAAAGAAGGGGCTGCAAGACATAAGCAAGTAAGTAACATCACCGTTAGCTTTCTTGCTAACGGTAATTGTCATTAGGTTATCTCTTGTGCCTTGATGTTTGGCTGTGTCTGCAAAGTTGTAGTTTTAAAACATAAGCAATATAATAACAAATATTCAGCTGTTCATATTTACAACATCCTTGGAAGTTAGAAAGAAACTGTTAAAAAACAGTAGGCTAATGCTACAAGCTTTACATTGCTATTGACTCAGTTCTAACCGTCAAGTCTAACGTCACTGCACCGCCAGTTGGACAACTTTTTGGCAGAATTTCACATAAACTGTACTACGATTATAAATGATCATGTTATGTTTCCAATTAAATAAGTGGTGGGGAAATAAAGTCTGACTTCTAATCTTTCAAACCACATATCGTTTTAAGTTTTCCCTGGTTTACCAGGGTTGGCAAAAGGGGCAAAAAGCTCCAAACGGCAAAATTTTTTTTTAGCAAAATTATCATATAAATGTGTGTTTTGTTGCACTGTTTCAGGAGCAGTAATTTCTCAAAACATACTGATGACACAATCTGCCAAAGACCACATAACTGCCACTTATGTAATACTGGTACAATACATGTGGACATGTGCTGAAGTCTCTGAGCTGATTAACATTGTGAAAGAATGGCACTCAAATGGTTGTAGCTTGGGGGGAACTATAACTCCAGCACAGACTGGATAGCCACTCTGGTATTTTTGAATTGCTAATGTAGAGTTGTTTCACTTAACTGGACCCTTTCCAGCTGGAAGAGGGAGCTCACATATTGATTGATAGCACTGTGGTGATTCTGCTGAGTGGACACTTTAGAGAGAGCTGGGTCAGTTGATCCAGCTGTGTCTTGTACAATGCAGTTTGTGAACTGTTGAGCAAATGGTTTTGGCAGGGTCCCCCAACACTTTTTTAACTTTAGATTAACTTTGAGGGTGGAAGTAGCTGTGGATGACTGAGTTTGTGAGCTGCAGGTAAAGTAAAGTGAAGTCTTTCACTGCAGGACTACCAAAAATGGCCTGGTTTAAAAAACTGTTTGGTGTTAAGATTCCTAGTTCATGTCGTTAAAGTTCATTATTGATTCGTAAGAAAGCATCATAAAGATATTTTAGACTGGTCTGTAGTTTTAAGCAGCCTTTACATGATAAGAAGGTTTTGTCTTCATTCACTGCAAGTAGGGCGCAGATATATGTCATTATATGAAGCATAGCCACTGTCACTTTGTCTACCTGGCAATGTACGTAAACAGCTAAGCTAAATTAAGCATTATTTAAGTATAAAGTAGTTACTTCATTTTTTACATTTTGACAGGAAGTTTATCTAACGCCCAGTCTGCAAAATGGATATACATCACACCACATTGTGCAAGTGGTCTATTCAGCCCCATTTGATGACTGACATTTTGCCATGCATTACTCTTCCTGCCACAATGGTGGTGGTTAGTTTTTTATGTGGTGTTGTACAGTTTGCTACTACTTAATGCCTGTTACTCCAATTCTACATTAGTCCACTACATTTCAGAGGCAATCTTAAAGCTTAAGTAACTAGTTACTTGGCAGATTCAGATTATAAATACAAAACATACTCAAAAAACATTTTTTTCTATATTACAACTAGCATACATTTACATAAATGCACTTAATTATAGCCCGAATCATGTAATAAAATTCTAAAATGGGCCATTCTTCATCGTGAATACTCCTAGATTCGCTACTTCAAGTACATTTTGATATCAGTACTTTTATACTTTTACTATATATTTTAAATGCATGATGGTAAGATAAAGATCATGCAGCATGTGTTATGTCAGGCACATGACAGGTTCATGATCTGAGTCAGGGTTAGAGGACAGTGCACTTGAGATGGCTGTTAAAGTGTGCTTGGTTGAACATACATTACTGGGGACAGGAGGGGGGGTATGTTGTTGACAGTCCATGCAAAGATCAGTACTGTACATTTCAGGACAGAATGGCTATTGGTTGTTATTATCCTGAAATTATGCTTATACTTAAACAAATTATTCTGGATTAGAAAATACAATATAATATAATACAAATACAAATATACAAATATGCAAATGTATATTACTTGAAAAAATAAAATGATATTATGTTTATTGGAGTTTAGTTTGATTTAAAAATCTAAATTAGTATAGATATTTGTAATCATGTTGGTTTATGCAACAATTTTCCAATTGCCTGAATTGCTTTAGACCTCAACGTTTGTGGCACAATACCTAATTTTATCAATATGGCAGGTAATTTAAAAAAATCTGTTAAAGGAAATTAGCTTAATAAAAAAACTACAAGAACAAAAGGAAACAGATTATTTTCTTATTGAAAATTAACTTCACACATTGCTGGTAATTGACTTTGTTTATTTGTGAAATTGAACACAAATCATCAAATTAAATTGTAATATGCTTTACGTTATCCCTGACCAAGACATACTTCGTCTGTATGTGTTTAGTCTGTAGTGCAGCGATGATGAAGAAGGGGGTCTCTCTTGCTATGTCCATGGCAGCTCATGTTGGGACATATATACTGTAGTGTGTGTTTTTACATATAATATGGACTAGTCGAGCCCCTAACAATTTGTTATCTGGGTTACAGATGTTTTCTTTAGCTGTAATGTGCCTGGGATTACACCACCTGTTGTTCACAAGCACCACGACCCCCTGCTCCTCCTGAGTTCTCTGTCTAAAAGTCTAAAAATCAGCAATGTTCGCATTTGTGTCTGGAATCAAAAAATTTGTCCTTGCAGCATCTGTCTCTGAAGGACAAAACACAGGGATCTATTGAAGTTCTGTCTCCGTTCAGAACCATAACACCCCTGCATAATCTATTATTTTTGACTGTGTTTTTAACTTTCAGTGTCACACTCTTACATGTTGTTTATTGAACTCAGTAAAACCCCTCAGGTGGAACATCAGTATTGTTTTGAAGATGATGATGAAACCCATAGAGTTGCATCTGTACTCGAAATGACATAGATGTGGAGCACTCGTACTGTGCGACATCTCTGGAGCACGGTTAGAGAGCATGTCTCGTATCCCCTGCTTAGTAATTAACAGACTGGTTGATTATTAACGTGAGTCTAATTGCGCAACCTAATGTTTGGCAAACAAGTAGTCTCTGATGAGAGCAGCTCACTGGGGCTTGTAGGCTCCTTACGCAAGTTTTACGTCAGTAATCAGGACTGCAGGAGAGCAAAATCAGTGTCCAAAACAAACTTTCTACCTCTAAACCCCAGTGGACGTCACCTCAACAGATAACGTATTTTGCAGGCTATCCAACAAAATGAATGCTATTGCCAAACATTAGGTAGCAAGAGTTTTAGGAAAATATGAAATAGACTGAAGAAGTAACAAATACAGCTCAGTTATTTTCTGGAAAGCTGAGAAGGGGGCTATTGTAAGACAGGGTTTCCACTAGGGCTGGGTTTTAAAAAATTGAATCAATCAAAATATTAAATATTTATTATTTAAAGATTAAATCAATATTAGATTACATTTTCTGACATCGATTCATACATTCTGAGAACGATCTTTATGTATATTCCCATGTCTGTGTGAAGTTTTTGGAGCAAAAGAAAACATAATGTGATTAAAGTACCTGATTTGAACATGCAAAACACTACAGCGGAAGCTGCATGGCTCCAATTCGAACAGAAGAGAACAGTGGAGCTTTTAAGTCACTGATTCACATGCATGCCTTTTTTCTACTACTCCGTTTTTATAATGTGTTCAGATTCAGGGGTAATGGTGCGGAAAATCTATATAGGCCTACTTTTTTTTCACACAGAAGATTGATCAGGAATCAATAAGGGACTGGATTCTAAACCAGAAAAAATAAGCAGATCCATAATGGCATTGGCTTAAATTCTTTTTATAGATTTCAATCCCTAGTAAGAGTAATTTAACAAGATGCTGATTGTGATTACAACTGAAAACACTGAAGTGAATTTCAAAAGCAAAATGCAACTTATATATTATAAACCAAGATCTGGGAGCAAGACTAATCTCTACATTACATTCTATTTATTATTATTATTATAAAAAAATATAATATTTTAATAAAATATATTATATTTATTTATATTTTTATTCTCTTGGAGCAAATTTGGGACTCTAACTTTTCAAATGAAAAGAACATAAGAACATAATATTTCAGTGCAAGAAAAAACTTTTCATCCCTGAGGCCATAAATGAGGGGACTAAGACATCTTGGAGCAAGATAAAAAGTAATGTAATTAAAGTATCTGACTTGACCATACAACAACACACTAATTTGAAAAATAGCCGCTTCTATGAATGGACACCACAGCTGGATGAGACAGAGCAGCAGCTGTAGACCATGAAGTATAACTGTTCTGAGCCCTTTCCATGTTGACTTTTTGTTCTCTCCTGATGCAACTTTGGCAACTTGTATTATTTTTACATAGGAGCATACAATGATGATACACATAATCATGAAGTAAAACTGACTTATAGCTGACCCAACATGACCTTGCCATTTATGCAAAATGAAAATTTCATTAGAACACATCACATTCTGATGGTAAAAGCTGAGAGGGGCTGATGCAAAGAAATTTGAGAGAATAACAAGACAGTAAACTGAGCTGAGACAGTGAATGATAAGGATACAGTACTTAGTGTTGCGTTTGGAGCACAACTCTCCATGTCGCAGTGGCATGCAAATGGCCACATAACGCTCCAGGGTCATTGCTGTCAGAGTAACTGGGGTGACAAAACTGTACAGAACCACAAGAAAATACACAACAATGCACAAACCAATTTGCATAGTGAGCTGAAAATGGTTCATGAGGACCAGGACATCAGAGAAGAGTAATATCATGCTATCAGACAACAGTGTAACAGCAAATAAGATGTAGCGTGTAGTTGTGTAGAAGCAGTCCTTTTTAAAAAAGGTCACAATTAGCAACAAGTTAATGCAAAGAAAAATCATCAACAAGATCTGCAAAATAATGACCTGGTGCCTTAACTGATGCCGCAAATGCTCAATATCAACTCGCGACATGTTATCAGCCATATATCAGTCTTTAAGCAAACACTAAAGAGTGTGAGGTACTGCCAAAAATCAATTAAGCATCATTTGTCAATAGAAAATATTCGTAAAACACCTGTAAAAAGTCCAATGTAAAGTTTCTCTGAAGTGCTAGGATGTTGTTTTAAATACAGCAGTCAAAGTCCTCCGTGCTGTTTTAAAAAAAAAAGTCCTCTGCTGATCTAACTGCAAGTATTTTCTCGATCCACCTCTATCTGAGAGAGATCTGTGCACAGTGACTTTAAAGATTTGAACATCTAAGAATAGCAAATGAAGCTTGAGTTATCACAGTCATCGTCACTCTCTGCTTGTTCCCCTATTGGTTATCTATTTTGAGTGCTGCAGGAGCTGTGAAGTTGTGTTAGGTGCCAGGCCCCCCTTAATGAGATCTTTTTAAATTTGTACCATCTAATCTCTAGCTGTCCATCAAAGAGTGGAAGATACACACCATGTGCAGAGAGAGAGAGAGGGAGAAGTAGCTAATTCCTGTCTCTGTGGGTTTTTTCAGATAAAGCCAATTACGCACATTTGCAGACCAGAGTCAACAGATCAATGCCTTTTACGCAATAAAGTGCAGCCAGGGCCTTACAAATACCCGCAGGACAGGACAGTTGGTCATTATCGAGAAGACTGAAAGATCATCAAACGAGCATTTCTCTGATTTTACAAAGTGAAAGTGCACTAGTGCACAACAGATTAGTTTGAATTGCGGAATTTAGAAATATTAAAGAGAGCAGCTATCCATATCGTAAATACATAGATCTGTTAATCTTCAAAATGCAGGCTGTTGGTCAGTGTTCAGTGTGTGCTGGCCGTGCTGCTGGAGGACTTCTGCGACATCAGACAGAATTTTCACTGCTGTGGACCAACAAGAGTGTTTTCAGAAGAGGAGCAGTCCGTTTCCTAAGGTAGGTTATGAATAATATCTAAGGCCCTTTGTTGGAACATCAGCCATCAAGTGCTGCCTGTCGAAGCTATGCGATTAGTTTATCTCTATCTTATTTTCCTTGAGTTTAGCAACCTTTCAGGAGATCATATGAATTGCTTACATGAACTTCTTAGACATTGCCTGTAGATTTAGCTAATTATCAAAGCATCAGATTATAATTCAAAGCACTGCAAAAGGTTTGATCTGAAATACCAATGATCTTGACTAATGACCTGCTAATATTCTATCCTCATTTTTCCGCAGCAGTTCTGAGAGTGTCCTGTTCAGCAGCAGGAAGCGTGAACTCCAGAAGTTGGGAGAACTAACAAATAATTTGCACAGGAGCAAAGCACCTTTAAGTGCTGGCCATGGGCTGTATGCTATCCCTTTTACACAGGTGAGTCAGTCTCCTACCAGACACAGGTGAACTGCAACTGCATAAACTTGCTTCCATTTGGGTAAAATTTTTTATTTTCTTTTACTTTATGCATGAGAAAAATGAATGAAGGAATATAAATACTGAATTTGTCCACTTCTCTAGCAAATGGAAAACCTCTCTCATGACTCGCTTATCAGAAGAGCAGCCTCAGTGGCTACAGACGGTTCAAGTACCTTCCTCTCCCAGACCTCCTTGGCTCTCATTAATGCCCTTACAGATTACTCAAAGGTAGGTTTTCAAATAATGTTACATTTTATCTACAACTTGCAATTGCAAACCTTAGTCTAAGTTTAATTAATAATTTGGAAGAAAATATTGTTCTATATTGTTCTAAAGCCACACTAGAAAACCACCAGTTAATTAATTTGTTCATATATTACATTTTGGTGAAAGGGTTGCTTATTATTATACACAACATGCTCAACTCCTGATTAAACTTGAATACTGTGTGCTAGATCCTCAGAGTAGATGTTAAAAAGATAAAACTAGGACAGCACTCACCATTTGACTTGATTGAATTTGACTTGAAATTGCCATTGGTGAGAATATTATATTTCATCCTGAGGATAATAATGGGACTTACTCCAGATCGTGTCTTATTTATGTGTTTTGCATTTGATAAGCCTTGCATGTGTACAAATGCAGACATCGCTTTCAAAAATTTGCCCTTTCCTGTCCCTGACTGTCTGTCCTCCCTCTGTTTGCTAACAGGCTGTCCACACACGTATTGCTATCCAAAGACGGTATTTAGTCTCACTGGGAAAACTGACCCGAGCTGAGGAGGATTCGTTGCTGCAGATGCTCAATGGCCAGCGTGCAGAGGTTAGTTTGTGTTGTTGAAAACAAACCTAATTGCATTGTAGCTTTGGGCTTTTACTCTTAAATTAAGCTTTTCGTCTTTGCAAAAGACTTTATTTCATAATTTTTTTTATTTTATTTTACATTTGTCTAATCTCTTTTTCCTTAAAGGTTAGTGACAGGCTACATGAATGCAAACGATTTGAGTCGACCTGGATCAAAGCGGTCAACTTGTGTAAAATGGCAGCCGAAGCAGCACACACTTCAGGTGAGTGAAATGTGTCTGAGTACAGCTGTATCTCTTGAGGCTTAGTGTAATGCTGAAATATGATTGTATTTATAATGAAAGAACAATGTCTGTCACCATTGCACTTTAGGAAGTGTACAGATAAGATGTTGTCATCTGTATAGCTTTAACAAAAACAAGATTATTTGAAGACAAGGAATGCCTTCTTAAGCTTCACATTTTGTAAACTCTTGTTTTAATCTGGTGTTGTGTTAACCCTTGAACTTTCTCAACAATTTGACCAAATACGGGTTTGCATTTGTGTGATACTAGGAGCCGAGCAGGCATCCTTCGCAGTGAGGACGCACATTCAGGTGGCCCAGTCACAGGTGGAAGAAGCTCGGAAACTGTCAGCAGATGCTGATAAGAAGCTGGCTGAGACTAAAGTAGAAGAGATCCAAAGGATGGCAGAATATGCTGCCTTTCTAGAAGATAGCGAGGAGCATGAGGTGCATGAGGCTTATCTACGAGAGGACTGAGACAAATAGAGATATTGGGAAAACACAAAAGTTGCATGCCTTCACCTTCACCAACTTTGAGCTTTCCATTTTTGATTTCTGTACGATGCTGTTGACATGTTTGCAATTTCAGAGAAAATCTAAATTTGAAAAGCAGAATGAAATAGCCGGGAAACAATTCACAATTATTTAATGTTGCATAAATCACTATTTAAGACTATTTATTCGATTAGTAAAAGTTTGGTGTGTTTGGAGTTCAAGGAAAATGATGATGAAATCTCCATTTCACTGTGTATTGTATGTGGCTCATCATGAATCATGTCACAACGTTGTGTATGTTTATTGTAACAGATTGTTTTTATAACGCTACTGCGTGATTGTTTTCCACTGTTGACATTAACAAAAATAAAATGATCTTATGATGATTTGATGGGTCATTGTATATTTCCATATCACATCATCCTAAATTAGTGAGATAAAGCTTTGTGGTGACCACTGTTACCTCACAATTAGCCATATCTTCTAAGGTTTCCTATAGATTAATAACTTGTTGGATGGCAGCGCATTTTAACATGAACATGAACAATTTGCAAAATAATAATTAAACAGAGATGATGATTAACCAAATCCTCTCTTGGATTGTATTAGCCAGCAAAACAAAACCACATACCAAGAACACCTCAGTTTGTTTTCTTTTATTTTACTTTATGTATGAGAAAAATGAATGAAGGAATTGAAATACTGAAAAAAAGTATTTTCTCTGTATGTTTTTCAAAGTGGAAAAGGGTGTTGTGTTGGTGTGGCCAGATAAATGTTGGTCAGGGTTTTCCCTAAACTTACATATCAGTTGTGACTTTAAGGAATGTAACACATTCATGAACTTTATACTTTAATATTAACAGGAGAGATAACAAATACGAGGCATCTGAGGCTATACAGTCCCCCTTTTAACAAGTATGTATCATCAATATTACAACTCAAAATGAAGAACAGCACAGAACTGTAAAACAGTAACATTCTTAAAAAAGCTTGTGTAAAGGTGAATTGCCGACATGCACAATTGCTCTTCTTTTATGAATGCATGTGCATTTTTTCTTTTGGAAAATGATGGAGCTACTTTGTAAATTGTTTCTTTTATACAAGCCAAAAAAGGCATACTGTTTCAGTGCATGAAAAAATGTTTCATCCCTGAGACCATAAATGAGAGGACTCAAACACCTTGGAGCAAGAATAAAAAATATGTAGTTAATGTACCTGACATCAATAAACAATTTTAAGTTAATCTCAAGTATTGCAGCTTCTACAAATGGACACCACAGACGGATGAGACAGAGCGACAGCTGGAAAGCATGAAGAATTACAGTTCTGAGCCCTTTCCATGTTGACTTTTTATTCTCTCCTGATGCGGCTTTGGCCACTTTCATTATTTTGATGTAGGAGAATAAAATGATGATACACATGTTCAAGAAGTAAAGCTGATTTACAGCTGACCTTACATGATCCTGCCATCTGTACAAAATGAATATCTCCACAGAACACACCTTGTTTTCTTTGTAAAAGCTAAGAGGTGCTGATACAAAGAAGGTGGAGAGAACAACATTGCAGGGTACAGAGCTGAGGACGTGAATGATGAGGATACAGCGTATAGTGTTGCGAGCGGTGCACAAATCTCTGTGGCGCAGAGGCATGCAAATGGCCACGTATCGCTCCAGGGTCATTGCTGTCAAAGTAACTGGTGTGACTATACTATATAGAAGTACCATAACGGAGATAATGACGCATAACCAAACATGTATGGCACATCGAACATAGACCAACAGGAGCAAGACATCAGTCAAGAATAATATCAAGCTGTCAGACAGCAGTGTAACAGCAAATAAGATGTAGCGTGTAGTTGTGTAGAAGCACTCCTTTTTAAAAACGGTTACAATGAGTAAAAGATTGATGCAAAGGAAAATGATCCCCAGCAGCTGTACGATAATGATCTGGTAAACGATCTTCTGCCGAAACAACACACTACCAACCACTGAGCTGTTGTCAGCCATCACTTTTCTAAGCCCAAACACAAGTTGTTAAGATGCTGCCGAATGTGAAATTGTCATTGCTACATGTGTCTGTCAATAGAAAATCAGTTTCTTCAGTGCTGAGATGATTATTTATGTAGAGCAATTTACCAAATCCTCTCTTCAGTGACATTGCGTTGTGGCAGAGATTTCCAAAGACAGATGCTGTCTATTGAGGTCTTTCCATTGTTTAGAGGAAAGTCTTTGCTTGAAGACTTTATAACATTGAGCAGAGTGACAGAAAATGAAACTTTGCTCACTACAGTGTCGTCATAACAACGTTCTTGCTTCTGTGACTCTCTGTAGACGAGCTCTTGCAGGTAGATGGCAACAAGCTATCAAAATAGCAGAGACACCTCACTTGTAAATGACCATGTAACACTACAATGTATGGAAAGGATTTGGATTTTTAACCTGTTTTGCTTGGACATTTGTCTTGTTACTATTTGAAATGACAGTCATCAAATGTAATTTAACAAAAAAGATTAGAATGGATTCACCTTACCTGTGCAAATTTCAAAGACAGATAATTATAGACTTTTTTTTTTATGTTTATTTGATATTACCTGTCAAATTTCAAAGACAGATAAATATAGACTTTTTTTTTTTAATGTTTATTTGATATTACCTGTCAGATAGATAATAATAATATTTACTGGCCACTCATTTATTTGAAAAAATTGCCTTTTGTAGAGTTACTAAAAAGTATAGAAAAGTATGGGCTTTGATTATCTAATGTTTTCAGGCCTGAAGAATATTGATAAGCTCTTTCAGATATTTTGGTGTAAATGACCATAAATGAGGGGACTCAGACATCTTTGAGCAAGATAAAAAGTAACATAATTAAAATATCCAACATTAACGAATAGCGTGAAATTAATTGGAAGTACAGCAGATTCTATGACTGGACACCACAGCTGGATGAGACAGAGCAGCAGCTGGAAACCATGTAGTAATACTGTTCTGAGCCCTGTCCTTGTTGACTTTTTGTTTTCTCCTGGTGCAGCTCTGGCCACTTTTATTATTTTAACATAGGAGAATACAATAGCAATAAGCATCATCAAGAAGTAAAACTGACTTATAGCTGACTTAAGATGACCCTGCCATTTGTAAAGGATCAATGCTTGCGCAGAACATACCCAGCCCCGGTAGTAGAAGCTGTGGTTTGCTGTTGCTAAGAACATGGATACAAAAACAACACAGGGTACAGAGCTGAGGCAGTGAATGACGAGGATGCAGTGCAGGGCCCTGCGTGTGGAGCACAGCTCTCCATGTCGCAGGGGCATGCAAATGGCCACATACCGCTCCAGGGTCATTGCTGTCAGAGTAACTGGGGTGACGTAAGTGTACAGAAACATAACAATAGATATAATAAGACACAACCACATTTGGATAGTAAAACGAAAATAGCTCAAAATAAGTGTGATATCAGTCATGATTAACAACATACAATCAGACAGTAGTGTTACAGCGAACAAGATGTAGCGCATGGTTCTGTAGAAGAAAGCCTTCATAAAAAAAGTTGTGATTTGCAAAATGTTGATGCAAAGGAAAACTGGCACCAAAACCTGAACTAGTAGTAGACGATAATCAACCATATACACAGGCAATTTACCACCAATCAGTGAGTTATTTACTGCCATATATTTCTCTGTTATAACCACCTGTACAAGGGTTTGAACACTACCACTATTAAATTGGCTCTAAAGATCCAAAATTCAACAACATCTGTGACTAAACTGTGTCTGTCAATGCAATCAAAAATATTTGTATGAACCAGCAAACACTTATAGTACACAGTATACAGTATTATCACATGTACCTACAATGAATTTTACAAAAATAAGACCATCAGATTGCCAATCCATCCCAAAAGTAATGTAGCATTGTGGCACACAGCTCTGTAGATGATGGCCTTCTGGTGAGCCCCCTCCAGCCTCCAAAGGAGGACTGTGCATGGAGACTTTATGACACAAGTAGAGCAGCGAAGTAAATTGCTTGCATTTGGCAGAGTGGGAAATGCAAATAAGCTATTTATTTCTCTTCCTGTTTGGTTTTTAAAGTCATGCCAAAGCTGACATTTAACTGAAACCTTAATGGTATACAGTGGGCTGAAAAAGTAGGCAAGTCGTGAAAAACCAAATGTGCACACAAAATGTATTTTACTGATTATACAAACATATCAAAAATATATTACATATTCCCTGTAATCCCTCAAATGTTCAAACTGCCCCAAGCATTTACACATCCTAGCACCACTTATATAATACTGGTAATACTGGAATACTCCTGACTGTATACTTACTTATGCAGTCCCCTGTATCCTCTGGAGACTTTAAATAACAATTAAAACGTTAAATATTTGTTATTTGTTAATATTTGCCTGCAGTTGAGGCCCTGTACACACAGTATAAGGGCGTACATTCCCTTCCCTCTTTAGACCTTTGTACCAGGGGTGAAGTCAGACTTTGTAAACATTCTAGGCACAGCCCAAACCTAGAGGGGCCCAGGGACATGCTCTCCTGGGGAGATTTTTTCCCCAAATATGGCAGCTGTAGGCAATATTTTTTTTCAAGCCTTTGAGATACCAGAATGCCTAAAAATGTGTATGTCATTTCGGAAAAACTTGATTGTTGCAAAGAAGATGCACCTTTCGATTGACAGCTGGTTGAAACTGGACAATTTTTTGTATGATTGCATTTTGCCGGTAAAGTTGCTACATACTTTAGCTCAATGCCATCCAGGCAACTAGCCCCTGACCATACAAAGGATCAGTGAGCATACATGAGAAATGCATAGATGGTACATGGATGGCCAGAAATAATATAACTGGAGGTATATGCAACTACGTAGGCTTATTGTGTGTCTGTGTGT
>CAFUXE010001182.1:285464-346112 GCA_903364295.1 Serranus cabrilla
GTGTGTGGCAGATTCCTTAATAAAAACAATGTCTCACCTCAGTAAAATACTTGATTAAATGCTTAGTTATATTTCATTACTGCAGCTCTTAATATCAAACACAGGTACATAAAAACTTAAGTATATAACTTATACTAGTAATGCCATAGGCAGGAATAAGACAGCATTACTTAAGATGGTTAAACAGAAATAGGAAGCATAAACACAAGATGAAGAACAATGATGTTTAGATACCGTTGCATATCCCTTGCAAAATATTTTTTCTGGCTGCCTCTTTTTGGATGTGTGTGGTTACGTTTTGACTGAGTTGCTCTAATAGTCATACTTTGCCCCACTGTTGTGAAGTTACTCATACTGTCATATGCTAACTACACACTTCTGTGTAAGCTATTATTAACTATTTATTGTATATTTTCATGTCAGAATAACTGGGGTGACTACGGTATACAGAGATAACAAAGTGCAGATAAAAGGCCCTTTCACATGGCAGTTTCAAGCCGCGATATTAATGGCTCTGTAATGTCACGCCTGCACTATGAAAGCGCCAGAGGCGGGATGGGGGGATCAAGTGAACCTGGCATATTTTTTGTCGTTGATGTGATGTATTTTCCGACGTGCGCTCGATGAACTGTTTCTTTGCACAGCAATTTCTTTGCCATTTGCTTGCAACATGCGCTACAACTGTGTACCCTCATTTGCAACTAATGATAGAATTTGTTCCATGACTTGCAACCCTGATGTTGTGCTATTAACATTGAAATTGACTGTTTTCTGACCTGTCTGACCCACCATCCATGCATTGTAGCATGGTTCCCGAATCAAGGAAACGAAGTTTGAAGATATAATCTAAAGCACATATCTTGTTGTAAGTAAAAGTTAGTGCATCTGGGATGTTGCTATGATGTAACTTTGCACAACTGCTTAGGACTATAACTCTATATGATGGTTTGTTTTGCAATTCAGTGGTGGATTCCTGTCATTGCCTGATCCATGCACTTAGTTACTTGCAGTAGCTAACACAGAGATATCTTGAGGGAATATGATGGTGAAGTGGCACTCTGCAGGCATGGTTTGTTTTTTGTTTTTCTCCATGTGGACTTAGATTCCAAAGAGAACAGTGATGCTAACAAGCTGATTGTCTCTACTCTCTACAGGCAAATAAACTCCTGTGAAACTCATTAAAGGGGCAGGGTAATTGGTTCATTAATTATTTAAACAATGTGTTGATATTGGTGAAGATTGATGACTCAGGTAAAACATAATACATGAGAGATCAGGGGACAAAAGTTTTGTACAATTCATCCTCTGGTGACCATGAAAGTTAAACAAAGTCAGTAGGATTTATCCGGAAAATGACATGTTGTCCAAACATGTAACTCTAAATCAAAAAATGTCAACCTGCTGGTGGCTCTGTAGGAAAGAGGGCCACCAAAGATTTAAGACACATTGTCTGGGGTGCATGTACAGTGCTTAACACATTTATCAGACCACCTGTTATAAAAATTAGTAAACATAAATATTTTAGAAATCTTTCAAAAACTTGTTTAAATTTTAAATGTTATTGTTATTTATTGGCAAAATCTCTGCACAGCTTTGAAGTATGCTTGGGGTCATTCGACCAATCAGATTCAGTCCAGAAGGGATTCCACGGTGCACTCAAGTTGCCTCAAGCGAAGGAGTTCAAGTATCTCATGTTCACAAGTGAGTGCAGAATGGTGCGTGCTGTTTTAAACATTGCAATTGAAGATGTAAGCATCACAAATGCTGTAAAACAGTTACGTATAACAAACAATTAACCTTAAGGTGAGGTGCCTAAAACACGTAAAACACTGACCTAATGTGAGGAAAAGAGTTCAGGTTTTTGATCAAAGTTCACACAAAAACTGTTCAATGGTTTTATTGAACCATATAAGATGACAAGCAAACACAGGCCACGGCAGAATTATAAAACTCTCATGTATTATATTTATATGTTGTGGATGAAGAAACTGAAGGCATTCATGGGACACAAACTGCATGATGAACTGTGAAATATTCTGTTTAATGTTCATGCTGGAACAGTGTATTCGTCAGAGCAATGTAATCACAGTCATGTTCATCACAAGAGGTATAAATCAACTTATTAATTTCTATTTGTCACCTGAAATCTTACAGGAATGCATTTCCGTGAACTGCAGAAACACACATTCAGCATTTATTTTGCAGAGCTGACAGAAAGGTGAGTGGGGAGGTCAGTGCCATAAAAAATAGGCCTATGTATAAACAATGTATGAATTAAATTGAGGGCATTTTTATTTGCCAATTGCTTGTTTATTCAAAGTATTTTAATAAAAGATGCATCTATTGCTGTTGCACAATCATAGTTTTATGACAAATCTAAAGCCTTTTTCTTGTACAAGCCACAAAGAACATAGTATTTCAGTGCAATGAAAAACTTTCCATCCCTGAGGCCATAAATGAGGGGACTCAAACACTTTGGGCCCAGATAAAATATAATGTAGTTACAGTACCTGACATTAATGAATAACATGAAATCAATTCTAAGGATAGCAGCTTCTATGAATGGACACCAGCGATAGATTAGACAGAGCAGCAGCTGGACAGAATGAAGAATTACAGTTCTGAGCCCTTTCCATGTTGACTTTTTGTTCTCTCCTGATGCAGTTTTGGCTACTTTGATTATTTTAACATAGGAGAATACAATGAGGATACACATAATCAAGAAGTAAAACTGATTTATAGCTGACCGCACATGATCATGCCATCTGTACAACAAGAACATCTCCTCAGAACATACCATGTATTCTTTGTAGAAGCTAAGAGGTGCTGATAAAAGAAGGCAAACAGAAGAATTATACAGGGCACAGAGCTGATGCAGTGAATGATGAGGATGCAGTGCATAGTGTTGCGAATGGTGCACAGCTCTCCATGGCGCAGAGGCATGCAAATAGCCACATATCGCTCAAGGGTCATTGCTGTCAGAGTTACTGGTGTGACATTGGTGTACAAAGACGCAAAAATATATACAACAACACACAACTCGATTTGCATTGTAACCTGAAAATGATCAAAGATGAGTAAGAGATTCGATAAAATCAAAAGAAAACAATCAGACAGTAGTGTTAAAATAAATAAGATATAGCGCGTGGTTGTGTAGAAGAAATCCTTCATGAAAAAGACTGTGATTAACATGAAGTCGATGCAAAGGAAAACTGCTATAAAAACCTGAACTAGAATTACCCGGTAAATTAAGCTTTGCGTTGAGGGTTTCTCAGCAACCACTGAATTATTATCAGCCATACTGTATATTTCAACTATAATATATCACACACAGAAACCCAACAGGTTGAAAGATCTTACTGTTTTCTAATCCTTCCCAGCAGTGAAACGTCATCGTGTCTGAGACTCTGTGCAGTCTTCTGAGAAAACCTTTATAACTGTGAGTAGTTCAAAAGGAGAACATCAACAAATTCATCTTTACAAAACAGTGTCGTCATCGCTACACTTGAGTATTGCTCGTCATATTAAATTAAATACACTGAGTGCTGGAAAAGTTTTTTATTGTTATCAGTAGTTGGGCTTCTGTAACTCATTTTCAGCTACTGTGCCACAAAATAGTCATTCACAAATATTCAGCATTAAATAAACACATCTACAGCATAAAATGTCTGACAAGATACTTGAAAACACTTTTAGTATTAAATACTTAGAACATACTTACTTTCATAAATCTAGATCTTTCACAGACCGGAGGCCTTTTGAAGTCAGGTTGTCCATCCCATTCTCTTCAAATCTGGCACAAACTTCCACTTGGACTCAAGGATGAACTGATAAAACTGGTGGTCAAAGGTCAAGGTCAAGGTCACTGTGACCTCAAATTCATCTTATTCTCATGAATGCATTATCTCAGTAATGCATCAAAGGGATTTGTTATAATTTCAGGTCTCAACAATAAGGTTTGCCCGATTGCCTGAGGCAGGTAAATTGCCACGTCAGGTTAGTAAAAACGTAATCGCTGTCCATAGTGATCAAGATGGGCACTATGCATGTGTTGTACCAGTGCTGTTTGGGTGTCAGTGTCGGCTTGAAAAGCCAGCAGCAACATTTGTGAGGTGAGTCTGCTGTTGTTGTTGTTGTTATAGTTGCAGAGAGAGCGGAGAGGTATACAGACGTATACTGTGATTTAATGACGTGGCTCTCAAGCTGGTGGAAAAGCAAAAGGGTTCGGAGCTGGTTCGCAAGTTGAACCAACTGCGAACCAGCAGGAGCACCGGCTCTGAACTGTGAACGCAATGAAAAGTCTGCGGTGTCTGCTTACCTACCACCTTCCATGACACTGGACTAGACTGCTGTTAGACTGCTTTTTATGGACTCAAGGTGGAACTGATTATATTTTGGTGGTCACAGATCATCAAGGTCCCTGTCACTACAAGACACCTTTTTTGCCATAACTCAAGAATTCAAAAGCTGATTTTTATAAAATTTTACACAAATTTCTCATAGCATAACATAATTAATTGAGGGCATTTTTATCAAAAAATTCAAAGGTCAACTCACCATAACTCAGGAACCATATGGGTGATTTTGACCATATTTTACTTTTAGTCACACTAGTTTTGCTGATACTGAGCTTCAGGTTATTGTTGTTGCAGCATGTGAAGAAATGTAAAGAAGTACATGGTGGATGGTGAGGCTGGACAAGGAGACGGGTGCAACACGTCAAAAACGGTACACTTGATTGGGACACCATGCAGGCGAAAGTGTTTGAACATGTTAGAAGTGCATCCTCCATTGCACAAAATTAGTCTTAGACAGGTGTTGCAAAGTGCTGACCTAGTATTTTTCAGGGTAAAAGAAAGCCACTTGTTGTTGTCCATGATTCAACCAATTTGTTTATTAGAGACCGATCACAAGTAAGATTTCTTTAAAAAAAATCTTTGAAATCCAAATGGGTACCCTAAATAGAAATACAGTGGTCGAAAAGTCCTCCATCATGAGTATAAGTTCAAAATGTCACTAAAGTGAAAGTACGGTAGCATTATCAGCTAAATGTAGTTAAAGTATCAGAAATAAATGCACTCATTATGCAGGCCTATCCCATTGAAGTCCCAGGCTTGGCCTATTGTTTTTATTAGAAATTTATATTATGTATATTCTATATCTTTTTTTATTTTTATTGTATGTTTTGTTATATATATATGTACACAATGGAAATCCGTGTTTTATTTGGCCTTTGTACTTTCCAAAAGTCCAAAACTTTTGCTGCACAATAGTGCTGACTGCGTGTGGCCTTTACAGTCAACAACTTCTGATAGTTAACTTTTAAGCGCCATGAGGGGATATTGCACTGATAGCCTTGTTTTTCATCATCAGAAAATGTTTTCTTCAAGGTAATGATGATGATGATAATTAGCCAGTTATCTCTATTCCTGTGTGTAATAGTGAACTCCAGTGGAGCTAATTAAGAGAGAGGGCTGATTAATGTGATCATTAATTATTTAAGGACTGCTCTGTTTATGTTGGCTGCACTAATGAACACATGTAATCACCTGTTTGTTCACAGTATGTTCACAAAACTTTAAACAAAAGCTTTGGAGTTAAAGGGTAAGTTTGAAAGTAATGGATAAGTACCTCAGTACAGCCCCACTTAGTAAAAACTGAAATATCCATTTTATGTTGTCTGAACATTTAAACCCCATTTTTGTAATAAAATATGGTAACTAAAGGTATTGAATAAAATATAGTGAGGTGAAATCAGTTTGCACACACGGTAACAGCTACGAGCAAATAAGACCCAATTTTTAACTTTCTTAACTACATCTCACATATCTTTTTTTGACTCTGACATTAGTTAATCACTGGTATAATTAAGTAAATTAAAGACTCATTGACTCTACAGACCTCTTGAAAAAATATACTTTAACCCTCCACACTGTGTGAATATAAGATGGTATTCCATATGTTCTAGAGTACAGTCATGTAGCTGATAATTAAAGGCAAAAATGGAATACCCTTCACAATTTCCACACAGAACCAGAATAATTTATGTGCTGTAATTCTGTGAAAAAGCATCAGGTAACAACAAGCACCAATTTCTGTTCATCTGCATCACTGTACGTCCTCAGTGATTATTTGAGTGTCTTTAAATCTGAATTATTTCTCTTCAGTTTCCTAATATATTATTGTATTAATGTTATTGATGCATTTATATAAGCTGCATTTAAATTTTCTTAATGTAGGGCTAATTTTAACTAGAATTGCAAAGTTACATAAAATACTCAAGTAAAGTACAAGTACCTAAATTTGTACAGTACAGTACAATACAGTACAGTACTTGAGTAAATGTAATTAGTTACATGAGCAGGAGCATGATGAATTCATCTGCATTTTACTCTGTAGATGGTCGAAGCATTTTAAATATTTCACACTGCTTCATCTAAGATCCTGTTACCTTTTACACCGTTGAAAGGGGAAAAGGAGAGTGATGTTATTATTACCAGGTTCTTTGTTAGCCATTGAAAACATCAACACATTTTGAACTGTATCATGTTTAACAAGCCCTCAGGTCATCACAGTTTGTTCTCTGAGCAGACAGACATGATAATGTTGCTGCTGTCACCACCAGAGGGAGACATTGTAGCTGTGTGTGGCAGCTTCTCAGTGGGGGAACCTTTGCTCGATGACGACGAACATTTTATGACGGCGGACCAACATGGCCGCGTTGAGGAGGGTAACAAACTGCGCTCGTCTCCTCAGGTAGGATGTGTTTTGCGGTTCGATAACCTTATAAAGACACTGACTGTACGGTAATTTACGCAAGTTAAAGTTAACTAACTTCCTCTTTAAAATGAAATCCTGTTGGCGATTGTAGAGACGGTGAAATGAGAATGTTATGTTTCATAACAACAACCGGAAGTTGTCAGAATACACGTTAAACCTGTTTGTCATTACTTTTATTTTCTTATTAGCGTATTTTCTCACACATGTATGGTCAAAATAAAGAATAGTTAATGAGCAATGCCAAACTGGCTAAAGCGTTGTTACTTAAATCGACTCTTTTAGCTTTTAAATGTTAATGTTAGAACAAGGAAACGTTGACGATCACGAAGATAATATATCATATGGCTAGATAACGCGGCGTAACTGTTAATTTCTTGGATTTAACGAGACATTAGGGTTTTAAACGGAAACTGTGTTTTCTTTAGGAGTTCAGCTCGTGTCCTGTTCACCAGCATCAAACCTGCAGCACATAAAGCAGGGAAATGGACCAGTATTCTGTACACAGGTGTGGCTTCTTTAACTGTGGGCGCTGGGCTGTGTGCTATACCTTTCAAACAGGTGAGTGCATCGCCTTACTAACCTGAAGTACAGCAGCCATAGCACACATTATACACTTATCCTGTGTGATTCTCTCTGTTACTCTGTTTCAGGTTGAAAACCTCTCCCATGACTCTCTGATCAGACGAGCAGCCTCACTGGTTACTGACAGTTCAAGCACTTTTCTCTCTCAGACCACTTTGGCTCTCATAGATGCCATCACAGATTACTCAAAAGTAAGTCCTGATCTTGTGGAAAACATTTTGCTTACATCCTAGAATTGCAGAAAAATGATTTGCTAGTAACATGTATAAAGATCTAGAAATGTTCATTTATGAAATTCAGCTCAAGGTGCTTTACAGCATAAAACATCCTCTGTCCTTAGACCCTTGATTTGGATAAAGAAAAGCTTAATTTTTCACTGGAATCAGGTTTATATTTACAAACTGTACAAATTGAAAACATGGATTCACTGAAATGGGCATCTTTGGTGGAGTTAATGTTCTGCCTTTTATAAATATCATATGAAAAGCAGAAAGTAGAGTTTTTGGCTACAGATTACATTAGCCATTTAAACTGCTCAAACCAGTTTTTTTAAAATGCTGTTCAGTGTGGCATTATTATGAATTCCATTGATTTTCTTGGTCTGGCTCACCCTGTGTACCATTCAAGGGCTAGGATTGGTCTCCATGCTTGCGCCAAAACCAGGACCTAATTTGTCAGTTCAATCAAGTTTTCAAGTCCAATCCTTTGGCCCATGGGCTTAACATTACCTTAACCAGCTGCAGCACATGGTGGGTCTTGCCAAGAAAAGCAGTGAGATACACAATGGTACCCATACACAGGCGGTATTGTGGTCACATTCTGGGGTCCATAGACCATAACTTGTAGCTTATCTAACTGCTTTACCTTGGTGCGATACCCGTTTCTCTTCCATAGCTGGTAGCTAACAGTTACCTGACACACAAGACATGGTCAAATCAGCTAACGTTAGCTATCTAGTTAGCCCATGATCCATTATAATCTGGTCACCTCACCACCACACTGCTACTAGCCGATGTGTCTAGCCTAAGTGTCACAGCTGCAGATCCACAAACCACAAGCAAAATCCGCCTGGGGTTTCACCTGAACCACTTTCTGTGGATGGCAGCGGAGGTAAACCCCTCATGAAAAACTTCCTTCTGTCTGTAGTCCTTAAGGTAGTTGGCTAGCCATATATGATACAACTGAATGAAACACATTACACACAAGACAGCTACCCCTCAATGAGAAGCGCAAAAGATTCAGGGCTTTTGAGGAAACATTCAGCATTGCAGCAGAAAAAATATCAAATTCTGTCCAGAAGTACTATCTTAGTTTGTGGTTGGGATCATTTACAGACCTCTACAGACCAGTTTGAAGACTTTGAAAAGTGCCTCCATAGTTTGATTTTAAAATGTAAACTCTGTCTCTCCTGACTCTGTTTGCTAACAGGCTGTGCACACGCTCATTGGCCTTCAAAGACGATATTTGGATTCACTGGGGAAACTGACTCCAGCAGAAGAGAATACAATATGGCAGGTGATCATTGGCCAGCGTTCAGAGGTCAGTTTATGTTGTCCCCTTCGGTGAAAAGAACTTCAAAACAAACCTGAGCAAAGCATTCAGTTTTGTTAATTTGTGACTGCTGCATCATAAATATGACAGCAGACTTGCAAACTTTACAAAACAAACAGTTGTATATCTGTTAGAGTCTGACTCTATAATCCTCTCTGTCCTGACAGGTTAGTGACAGACAAGATCTTTGCAAGCGTTTTGAGTCATCCTGGGTCAACGCAGTCAAGCTGTGTGAGACGGCAGCCGAGGCAGCATACGCCTCAGGTGTGTACCAGATGACGTCTGAGTGGGTATATGGCCGTGTGAGCGAATGGTTCGGATGTTATGGTTGAAGTGTTGGAGCAGGTTTTCTCAGGACTCTTGTGATGATGAATCAAAGTGTTAAGCTTTGAATCATCTCCTCAAAGCATTGAGCGCAGCACAGCTATTCAGCTGCTGTCAGTGTTGCACTTTGGACAGCGTATGGATCATTTGCTCTCACTCAGTAGGCCTTTGTGCAGAACAAAATGGAGATGATGGACATGAGTCCCTTCTTAATATCCACAACTACTGTCTGAACAAGAGGTGGTTTTATGTCAAACTTTTTTGTAAAGCCCGACTGACACACTTTTTATGTGGCTTGTGCACAGATTTTTCTCCATTCTGCAAATGTACCCAGAGAGCTACTTTCTCAAACATAACACTTTATTGAATGGTTTTTAACATTGATGTACATTATTAAAACAATGTATTACATTGTCAGCCAATTCTATAAATAACTGAGAAAGAATAAATGGGAATAAATAGCTAAATAAATGTAATTACTGTTTAGTGTCAATCAGTTGCTGACTATTAAAAAAATAAAAGAATGAATAAAAATAATAGCTAACACCATTTCTAAATCATACCAAGCAACATTTTCTTCATGATATAATGTGTAAAACAAGTTTTCATAACTGCACATATCAGACAGGTTATACACTGATACGATAGGTCTTAGATAGACCAATATCGGCTGATAATATCCGTCAACAGATATCTGTTGGGATCTACATTTTTCAATAATTTGACAGTGTGTGTTTGCATCTGTTTTTGTGTCCAGGAGCTGAGCATGCATCCATCACGGTGAGGACAAACATTCAGGTGGCCCTGACGCAGGTGGAGGAGGCACAGAAAATTTCAGTGGAAGCAGATAAAAAGTTGGCCGAGACTAAAGTAATGGAGGTTGAAAGGATGTCACAATATGCTTCATCCGCACAGAGTGACAGTGATGAGGAAGAAGTGCCTGAGGCGTATCTAAGAGAAGACTAAAACAAATACAAATAATAAAGTTTGATTTGCTTTTAAAGTAAATTCGTTTTTTTATATCATCCTTACAATGTCCTCTCTCTTTTGGGGTCTTTAACATGTTTTCTGTGACTTGTGTAGATTTCACTCACATGCATGTGTTCGCAATTGCAGAAAATCTGTAATGCCGAAAAAGTGAGTCACACCAAATGAGGAAGTGTCCACAATTCAGCACTTCTTTAAGACTATTTATTTGAATTCCGCTTATGAACTGTCTGCAGCATAGAGAATAATGTTTTTGATCCATTGTTTATTGTATTGTGAGTTGACCAACATGAAATGTTTGTGTTCTTTTTTTTTAATTGATTATAATAAAGAGAAGACAAGACACAGTGTCATTACTGTTTTTGTTTGCTATTTACTTGTTGCAATAGCATCAGAAAATGAAACATTTATTTTTGTAAACATGAAATTAAATGGTGTTTTGTTTATTGACGTAACTGTAAATGAATTTCTCAAAGTAGTATCTGGGGGCCCCCAGTGGTTCATGGCACTCTGAAAAGGTTTCAGATTCATCATCATATTGGGGAAAAAAATTACTTATTTATTTACAAAAGGCTTCATTGGGATAGTTTATATTCAAAAAGTTTTCTTATCCGACAAAATACACAGATGCACCAACAGGTACTGCTTTGTCTGTGATAGGCCAATATTGGTTGATGATATCGGTCAACCGTACCTGCGTATTTCTATAAAGTGTCCTTGGTTGAAAAAGATAGCGTATCTGTTGACTTGTGGATTAGATTCAGTTTTGTGTTGCAGGGGCTTGTTTTTTTTTTCTAACATACGGTTGATCCAAATGTCTGAAAAACATTCAACCAGTGTTAAAAATGCAGGGAAAACAATGTGTCCACTATATATTGTTGCCAAAGGATGAGAGTTTTTCTCAAGCCAGATTTGTTCTGACTTGTTTGTTGGTGTGATACAGATGAGGGGTGTCTGTGCCAACTATGTGAAAAGAATGTCCTCTGTGGTCATCTCGGGGAAATACTCTGTTTGCTGAAGTGACCAGAAGCCACTTTATAAACACCGTTAAACCCAAAGGCACCACGCAGTTGACTGACAAAACACCGTCTCTATGAAATTCAACCAATCAGCTGCTGGTATGGGAGTTTTTTTAAATGTTGCTTTTAAATGATGTTGTATGAATATTTCATCCCACTGATTCCCACACATGCACCTTTGAGAAAATCTTTAGGGTGGCTTTACCTGTTATTTGTATCTCTCTTTTTCACTCAACAACTCTTCCTTCTCTGCAAATTACCCATGTCCGGAATCTCCTGTAGAGCTTTTGGGTCATTTCTCAACTCCCTTCCTGTCATCACTTCATTTACAGCATCACCTCTTTCCACACTTCACAGAACAGAAAACAAACCAGTCTGCCTCTGCTCAAAAACTGAGTAAGACTTTTAAAAATGGAAACAGGAGAATCCAGCACACAGGTTAGAAAATGATACAGCTGTACGGTAAAGTGTGGGCAGGTGGTTAAACCAGGAAAGGAGTTGAATGCAGACAGACCTAATTTGCCCTCATACTATAGTCATGTACCCACACAGTATGTACACTGAAACAAGACTGACTTGAAGTATTATGAACGTTTCCCTTAAATTCCAACAGATGGCGATCTAAATCCACTGCAACCCTTTTTATTATTATTTTTATTGCTGCAGTTAGATGCACTGTTTGCACTTTCATTCCCAGTCAACTAAAATGTATTTATTGGAGTCGGTATTTCACATTGTACTCACAATTTTATTACAATGGATATGACCCCTATTTTGTTTGCTGTTTATGATTGTGATTAAGCCCCATATTGTTAGAGAAGCACTCATATAATATACAGCATACCATGGTGCATGAACCTACATTTGCATGTGGCATTTAGCCTCTAAACCAGCATGTGAATTGCGCACATACAGTACAGAATTAATTTTAATGCAAATTTCTGTTACCTTTTGTTCCCAATTAAGTGCATGTACTACAGTATATTAAAACTGTGAATGTTAAGAATAGACACTAAACCTACAAGCCTAGATCTAGTCATTGTAGCCTTATCCTTCAGTAAAGTAAATATTCTCTGATAACAGGTACGGCTTCTTAATTGTCTTCACGTATGCCTTCTAAAGGTCAGTGGGTACTGCAGAGGGTCATTTCATGGGGAGCTCATTATGTTGGAGACCTATGTGGAGCTGCAAACACAAGTGTGTGGCGTCAGCAGTGAGGTGACCTCTCTCTGCTCGAGATGGTCAAGCCTTGGCAGGGGATGGGACCATGAGAGTGGCTACAGAGAGAGGGCTGGGGTGGGGGTGGGGGTGGGAGGTTTGAGGTGTGCAAGGACTGGCTCACCAATGTGACTAGTGAGGAATGTTGTGTTTAACAAAGGCTGTTTTCACAGACTGTAAAACCAAATGTCCCAGACAGTCTGTGTGGATGTGCACCCACTGGTCACAGGGGAGGTGGTGCCAGTGCACCCTTGCTTGCCATGAAGAAAATGTAATAGAGCTACCGAGAGGTATTTTTTCTGCATAAAACCTCAATGAGGTAACCACAATTACAAAGGTCATGGACCATAAATGCTTATAAACTATTTAGTGCCACTGAGGGGGTTTGAGCATATCTGCAGCATTTCTGCAGCACGGAGTTATGCCAATGGTGTGAAATTACCCTCGCTGAAACTATTTGATTGGTTATATCATTAACACATTCACTGTTTTGTTGAAGAAAATAAGATGTGATTTACCATCTCATAAACACACGAGCCTCCTCTCTGCTCTGACTTTACTGTTGCAATGCAAAGTGGCCTAGGAGGGGAGATTGATTGGTGAAAAGGGCAGCACTTTCACCTGGGGATTTATAGCTCTTTGAGGATATAAATAAACCACCGGAGGGTATGAAGGCAGGGGGTATAGTGTGGTGACATATCATGGGTCATACTTTAATCACAGTGATGCTGAGCTGCAGCGCTGGGAGAGGGAGCGGGTTAAATTTTGCAGGAGATAGAGGCTCCCCAGAGAGTTCACGTCCCCTGATGAGGACACTAATACGAGCTGTGAAGACGTCACAGCAGAGCGAAATGGGAAGCTCAACATGAGGGAATCACATCGAGACGAGCATTTCTGCTTATCTTCAGTGAATACATGGGATGTGCTCCTGAAACTGCTGAGGGAGCATGTTTATCAAGCTGCAGTGCGTGATAATAACACTGTGCTGCTGCACACAACGCCAGATTCCTGAACGTGTAAAAGCTGTAATTATCTCAAAGAAAAGAACAATGTGAGAGAGTGCTTCATTACCACTTCTGTTTTAGGACAGAGTCATCACAGTGTGCACACACATTCAGAAACAGGAATCAGTGAAGAGCTTTGGTTGCGTGCGACTGCTTCGTCCTTCAGTAGCTGATCTCCTGGGGTTTATATTAACTTTCACATTCACTTCCTCGTATTTCCCCCAGTTTTAAAATAACTTGATCACATTGGTGACACATTGTCTACAAAATACAGGCCTCAACATGCACTGACAGACCTTCATCATGTTGTTGGTTTATTCATTTTAACATTTAGCTGAACAATTTCTGTAGAATTAGGCCTGATGGGTGATATAAACGTATAATTCTCCTTTGTGGCTGCTTATTGTCTTTGACCCTCAGTTTCTTGCACCGATACTGATATCAGGTGTCAGCCCATACTGGCTCAAATAGCTGGATGAGGTATCATGACAATGTGGTCTGTCTATACAGTTCAGTTCTATGTTTGTATACTTTAAACTTTAAATACTGGAACTTAATTCCTGTTTAGGTTTTGACCATTTTGTTGCTGCATTAAAAGGTTTACACATGAACTCTAATTTCTGTCTCTTTTTTTTACAAAGTTACTGGTGCACGGCTAATTATTTTAATAATAAATAATGATTTACAAAGTTTCAAGAGCAATGTTTGAATCAAACCTTATGTTGCCTCACACATAAAGGATTGATCTCAGTCACATCCATAGTGCGAGGCTCACAACATATTAATTTAACACTGGTATCTGATCAGTACTCAAAGTAAAGGTATCAGTATAGGTCAGTGCAGCCCTAAGTAGATTAGATTGTTAAAAGGCTCTAAAATGATGTATATTTCTACAGAATGAATGTTTTATTTTTAAATTCACCTTTGTGGTAGCAAATGAATCTATGAAAAGCTTTGTTATCCATATTTCTACTGATTGATTGACTGAGCTACAGCAATCTGAGAGCTCTTAAAAATATGTAAAGTGAACAACATCAATATCAATATCAACTTACAGTATGAAACCTGCAAATGAAAACCTGTTCTATAAATAGGCCAAGCCGCGTGGTTGGAGAGACTACAGGTCTGATCTCCTCAGCACCCACAGGACGCGCCAACAACAGATGAAGATCCACTGTCTCCTTGCTGAGTACAATGAAATGCAAACTGTTCAGTCACCGCTGTGAAGACGGTAATTTTGCTTACAAAGTAAAACGGTTATTTGGAGAAGTAATGGTTCCAGGATGCATGTTTTCACAAGTGTGCTCTCGTGATGGGATTCCCCGCTGATCCAAACAAAATTACACGTTAATTTCATTCTTTGTACGAGAGAGAATATAGTTCAGTCCTCCAAAATCAGCTCAAAATACATATTATCCCCTTATATGTAGTGCTGTTAATAGTTCTATATTGTTGTGGTTTGAGTTGGCAATAGCAGCTGTAGAGATGTCTGCCTTTTCCTAAAGATAATGGAACTATATGGCACTTGGCTTGTTGCTAACTCAGGGCCCCAAATTTATGTAACAAAGCCAGTGTCAATTTATGGCCCTAACCCTGGAAGTTTGTGTCCATCTTTAGTGTTGCAGACCGTAGTACTAAGCAAATGTTCAACAAATCAAATTACCTCAAACTAATTGCCTCTGGGTAGACCTGGAGCCTCTGGCCCCATGAGGTTTTGGGGCCTCAGGGCAGCTGGTAATCCAGCCTGAGTCTTATTATCCAACAACTCAAGTCCCCTCTAATGCTTTTAAGAAGACAGTGTAACTATTGTCCAGCTATTTAAACAGTGTGTGATATGAGAATGTTTGTGGGTCCTTCTGGTACTACTGCCCTACGGTTACTACAACAAACACTGCTACCACTGTGGCCTACGACTATTTTTAGGACTATATTTGTTTACTAACACTGATACAACTGCTACTACTAGCGGTGGAATGTAGCTCAGTATATTTTATGTGTCCTGCAACTTTAAACTACAGGTATATGGAGTTAGCAGATTAAGATTTTACATACAGGGAAGTATGTTTGAAAATCCTCAAATATACTGATATTACTCCAACAATACCACCAAGTTAGCACAACAAATGATTTCACCATACTCATCATTTTGATTTATGTCATAATTATAACTTTGATCTCAGAACATAAACTTTATATCATAATTTTGACCTTTTTTAGTCTTGTATGGCATTTTATCTTCAACTTTCATTTCTTAATTTTGATTATTTCTCATGATTATGAATCTGTCTCTTGTCATTTTGACTTTTTTTTTTAAAATCTCAGAATACATGACTATGACTTTCAAATCTTTTTATTTTTATCTCACAATTTTGACTTTTCACCTCATAACTATGATTTATCTCAGAATTCAGAATTTTTATGTCATATTTTTGACTTTTCAGTTCAGAATTTTGACATTTTGACTTTTGTCTCACAATTTTGACTTTTCATTCAATAATTTTTTACATTTCGACTGTTATCTCAAAATTTCGACTTTTCATTTTATAATTCGACTTTTCATTTCAGAAGTAGTACTTTTTATCTCATAATTTAGACTTTTTTTTAAATCAAAATTTGTATTTGATAATTGCTACCCTTTTTTCTACAAACTTTACAATATGTGACTTTATTTCTCATAGTTGGAACTTTTTCCTCTAATAATAATGACTTTTTATCGCATAATTATATTTCAAGACCAAGTTTTTCATCATTTTATTTTTCTATCTTTAGAGTCTGGAATGGTCTTCCATACATCTCAGAGGTGTCCATTGTATTAAAGCAGAACAATTCAAATCAAATGGGGATGATTGGGACCGTGTGTGTGCGTGCGGATTGTGTGTGTGTTTGTTGTCCTGCAGTAAGTGGTACAGCCCACGCGGCTCGGTCGCTATGGAGAGTAGCTCCCCAGGAGCGCGAGCCAGGCAGAGCGAGCAGGGACGACCGAGGAGCTAGGAGGAGGAGGACGGACCAGAGCGTGCCAGAGCGCACAACCACACAGGAAACCATGGAGAAAAGAGCACCGCTCAGGACTCTGCGGCTTTTAACATCACTTCTCACCTTTTACGGAGTTACCTGTGAGTTAACGTTTTTCTTTGTCAGTTTGACCGTGCTACTTTTTGAAAGAAGTTGCGGTTGGGGCAGCGCGGAGTCTCTAACGTTTAGTCACCGATTCAAAAACGCTAAGACCCGGCTAGTACTCGCTGTGGCTCCGTTCAAAGCCTGCTAGCTTTATTGAAGCTAACGGTTCTTGTCTGTGGACAGTTATCCCAACATTACGTCGGTAGGAAAGTAAGTTAGCTGCTGGCGTCAGGTCACAGTTAGCTAACTTAAACCTTGCTTGTTTTTCACATTTGAATACAACTTCGTTAGCGTTACTAACAATAGTTTACGTTAACTTAAACCCCGTACAGCAACTGCTAATTACACATCAGTAAATCAGTTTAATCCTGAATGACTCCACTCGGGACAGGAGATTGCAGCTCGGATTTTTGTTCACATTTTCTAGCTAACGTTATTTCCAGTGTGTCACATCATCATGACTTAGCTTACAGGGAGTATGTGAAGGGAAATACCGGCTGGTTTCTCTCCCACTCAGATGAAAAACTCATTGAGGAGCAGCATTGATTCGTGGTGTGCAAAAATAGAAAGCATTGTGGGTGTCACTCATGCTGAGCAAAGAGGAGCTCCTTTGTGAAAAGTTTGCCAAGTGGTTGTTGGATACAGATGGGAGGATAAACGTTATGTGATACAGGGAGAGGAGAGGCAGCGCTCTCTCCGCTTTGGGCGTGAGACGGGTGGCAGGGGAAATGAAGACATATTTCAGTGGAGGCACTGCAGTCGCAGAGTCTCTGGAAGTATTGACCTGCAGTTGGGCTGCATGCCAGCCACAGCACCTTCCAGTCTGTGTTGTACCGAGTAGTGCAGCTGGAGAGCTTTGCTGTATCCCAGTCCTGAGCTGGGATTACAATACATGACAGCCCTGCTCAGACAAAAGAAGGGACAAACATTGATGGATGCTAAAGTAAATACTGTCCAGGAATGCACCATTTGTTTTTTCCTGAATGCAAGGGTAATAAAAGCGTCTCCGATATGCCTTGGAATCTGTTTTAAAAGGGATCATAAAACCTCTCCTGTATTGAACATTTTCTAAGATGGCATTGGCTAATACATTTAATATGGGGCTGCCTCTTAACTGATTGTTATGCAGATTATTTTCTCAATTAATCTATAAAATCTTTGTATATAAAACATTAGGAAATTCTGGAAAATGTGTTTTATAATTGTGCTATATTTAGAAAACCAGCACAAATTTACTTTTGAGAAGAACCAGATCATTATTTTTGCTTTACTACTTAAAATTATTATTTGATTATTAAATTAATTTTATGTTAATCAACTGATTAGATTAACTAACCTATGCAGCTCTCTTTTAGTAAAGCTGGACCGCTTCTTGACTTTTGAAGCTGATACTGATAACAGTATTTGATAATGACTCACATGATCAAATATTCATATTTTTGCACGGGATATAACAAAACCTTTTTGATAAGCATGTTTTACAGTAAAGATAAACTTGTTAGTGCTCATTAGTGGATACTGTTTCTGAATTACCTCAAAAATATCTTTGGCATTTTTCTGTTCTATGGATCCATGATAAGATAATAGTGACTGATATATTGGCCTGGCAGATTCGTCATTCAAGTTTCAGTATGTTTTTCTATATGACTGCCACCAGTGTTGTATCTGTCATGCGTTCACACAGACACACAGTTGCAACGCATACCTCCTCTTCATACCATACTTTTTCTGTCTGTGCCACAAAACACTGGCTCATAAATCAGCACAGCCAACTGATAAACAACTAACTGTTGCAAACTAAGTTGAACTAAGCCTCCACACATGTGCTGTTTGCTACCATATGTGTACCGGTTTTCAGTTCAGTTGTCACCTCGACAGCCCAACAAGCTGATTATTAACACAGAGGATAGACTTGCCAGTGAAAGGTTAATTTTAGTGTCGTGTTTGGAAGAGAGGCATGTGCAGGTTTTTGACTCTCAAAAACATATGGTTAGAGCCCATGTGGCCCAGACCTACTGTGGTGTGTTTAGCACAGCACAAGTGGGCAGGGGGACTCTGTGTCAAAAAACCTTCCTTGACTGTGTCATTTTCAGATTCCCTGTAGTGTAGAGGGGATTGTGAGGAGGGGACTTATTGAAGGCGTGGCTTCAGGCTGTGAGGTCTGTAATTGAAGACCATAGTTTTGTGGTTTCTTCTCTTGGGGCCGCATGATTCATAATCTAAATAAATAATGTTGTAATGGAGCCACCTAAATTACAGACTCAAAACTGAAATAGATTTTAAAAAGGCGGTGCATTGACTGAGCAGATTTGTTCCTCATCGAGGTTAATGTGCGCCGGTGGTTATTAATTGACAGCAAAATATAGCTTAAAGAAGTAGTTTTGTCATGGAAATTTAAATCAAATAGCTACAGCTTTGACACCATATTGCAAATGGCAGATCAGGTCAAGTTATGTTTTTGGGACCATGTGTTTGGTAACTTGATGCCTTTGTCAGTGTGAACATTACATTAAGTTGTGTATGTAGAGATAAAGTTATCTGCCAACAAGAGTTGGGTGATTGGATGAGTATATTGGCAATTGTATTTTGAGGAAATTTTTCACCTTTATTTGGCTTGAATATATTGGCAGTCACCAGTTGCTGGGTTGATAACGGCCCATTCAGAAAACTTTTACTTATCGCTCAGCCCTACTGCCAACTTTCTGGATTCTCTGGGAAAACACAGTGTTTTTTCAAGCTAAGAAACCTTCTGTCGCAATGAATTTTACTCACTTCACTTGATACTTCAACCATTTTTCCAGTCAGTCTTCTTCAAACAATGATTGGTTAAGTTCAAGCATGGCTTAGTAAAGTAGACCAACTTGTGGCTCACTGACTAAATATGCCCACAGATGCCATCATTTCACTGATGTCTGGTGTTAATTATCCACACTAGTTATTTTCTATTGGAATTATATACAAGAAAGGGCTTTAAAGTAAGTTTTAGCATTCGGATTCACATCAGTGGGTCGCAGCTGTAGCATTCATCTGATCCTCTCATTTGATCTTAAATCTCAGCTGTGAAGCGGCAGACTGAAAACTCCTAATCACTTTAAATGCATGCAGTGTTTTCTTTTTGAAGGAAGGCCATCAGCAGATGAGTGTGCTACTTTATTGTGGGACACGGAGGCAGTGTGTGTGGGGGTTCGGGGAGCAGGCTGTGGTCACTAGCTTCTGTTGACTCCACCCTTTGCTTCCTCTTCCCCGACAGATGTGACTGACTGTCAGAGGCTTTGTATGGCAAGCTGTTCCCTGGTGGTCCATCAGTAAATTCAAAGTCACAGGATGAATAAAAAGACACCAATGTGTCAGTGCAGTCAACTGTCGATTACTTTCACCGCACTACTTTCACAAGTCCACTGCTTGCCCTAACCTGTTCTAACGTAAATTTTCTTAAGTAAAAATGCTGTATATTATACTTTATGATAGAAGCTCTGAAAATGGCACCAATTCCCATTTGTTCCAGTGAAAGTTACTCACTGAAAAAAGTCTGCCCTCCTTGTTTGCCTCAGTGTTGAGTGGCCAACTGCATATGCACATTAGTGAAGATATTAAGCCACATATTAAGCTTTCTTGGTTAAAAAAAAACTGTATCCAGGCATGTTAACATTTCCTACCTAAAGGGATAAGGCTGGCAATATTATATTATAGTTTTTTTTTCTTATTGTTAAAAAATCCCATGAAAAGACCAAACTAACAAGGAATTAAAGGCCAGGCCATGATATTACTTATTTTCCATTGTTTTCCAAAAAATATTTTAAACCCATAAATGAGCCACATCACTGCACTGGGTGACACGAACCTACATTACCATGAACATGACCTCTTTTGGTTATTTTGAGTCTATCCCACATAAACAGTGCTGCATAAATACTAGCTAGCTTATGAAATATGAGGTTCTAGTCACCAACAAAAGCACTGCACATTTTGTCCTGTTTGAGTTAAGTTTTCTTTAAACTGGAGTGACTAACTCTCTTTCTCTTTTTCTTCTTTTTTTGTCAATGACACTAAGTTGTTGTTACCAAGGTTTAAAGATTTGTATCTTTTGAATGAATGAATGGGTGTGGGGCTGTTTGCCACAGTGATGTTAGAAAGCACTGAGAGGCGTACTAAGACATTGTTGAATTTGGCCCGTCTGTGGGATTTAATGATAATGACACAACTATAGAATCACGCTAGCCTCAACCTTTAACCCAGCCGTCTCCTTCACAAGCCAATCACAGCGCTTCTGGTGGCATTCATTATTCCGTGTCCACTTCCTCCCCAGACCAAAATTGGGAGTTGCCAGTCATTAGACCACTGTGTATGGGTAATTAGCCATTCAAAATTGTAAGGAAAAGGGGGAACATTTAAAAAAAAATACATAGAAAATGCTATTATTAGGGATGCTATTTTCCCTGTATGTTAGATAGAATGTCTTGTCGACTGAATAAATCTTGGATATACAGGAATTGACTGTTTAAATCCCTGAGTCATAGGAAACAACGCGGTAAAAATGGCTTCCAGATATTTCCGTGGCTAATTACCTACTGTGAATGAACACAGGCAAACCTTTTAAAACTGTTTTTTTGCCTGCTGTTTTCAGGAGTCAGGGTTTTTCCCTTAGGTTAGGGTCACTCGGATACACTGTGGCTTCACAGTCCATATTACAGAAGTATACATGTAGGATGTGCACAGTCAGCAGCTGAATCCCCCAGGAGGGGAGTGCCGGGGTTATGGGAAACAGGTGTGGCTGCTTTATACCACTCACTCTTATTTGTTTCAGTCATTCAGCTGTCAGGTGGCTATGATGTTTGGGATGAGCACACAGTCGGTTGTATACACTGACACACCCCCTTACCACCCAGGTGGGAGATTATTAACACCCACCAGTCAAATACAGGGAGGTGAATGTAGCAAAGAAACTTATCAGTGGTGTTATCTTATTTGCTTCTATAAGAAATGGTGACCTACATTATATTGTAGAAAATGGACAGAAGGTGATGTTTTTCCCCTAATGCTTTCAGCACACCGGTAGCTTGGATCACACAGTACACACTGTCTTACATCCTAGTTCTTAGGTCTCTATCACCATGTTTATTTGATGTCCAAACCCCTGATATTAAGAGTTAAAAGGCTCAAGGTATCTGGACATCTGTCAGACTGTTTAAATTCTCCTGCAAATTTGAACTAATCTGCTGTCTAACTGTGTCAACTGTCAACAAATATTGATCATTTATGGCATACAACAGAATTTAGCAGTGAACAGACAAAGTATTTGACCTGCTGTCACAAACTCTCAGGTCCCAAAACTGTAAGTGGGCAGGAAATGTTCACTACATGTATTATTTACAATAACGGAGTTGCCAATGAGTGACAGTCCAAAAGTGTTTCATGAAGTATTGAGGGTATAGTTTTAATATTTCTGCATTTCAGTTGGGAATACTCACAAAATTTGAAGCAGAATGTTTTCTGGTGGCAAAATCAATCGGATATGAGAGTTTTTGCCATCAGAACTTTATTGCGCACTCACCCTCTGCCCCCATTGTGTTTGTGAGATAACATCAGGCACTGAAACAGAGGGAAAGAAAGACACGTCCCTTGACTCAGAGTTCCCTGATTTGGCTTGCTATGCAGCCCTGGTCCTTGATGCAGATATATTGCGGTAATGGCTTGAACAGGATTGTGCACAACTGTATTCCTGCTGGTATTCAGCCAAATTAATCTGTATTCCCCTGCCATCCTTGCTCCCCATGTACACATTTCCCTTTATGGTTTAAATTATTCTGCTTTAGTTGCTGATGCTCTCTTCATATTTAAATACACTCTAAAGCTGAAGACATTTCTGTTCCTTAATTAAAGTATAAAATGGACGGCAGGCTTTATCTTTCTTTAGATTAATTAGTAAAAGGAGGTTGAACATATATAAGCTCAGATGAGCTTATAGTCATAGATTACTCCTCGCTGCTGACAAACATGGTAGTTCAGTGGTTGCTATTTTTGCTTCTACTTGGATTGCAAAATGGATCATAACAAAACGAGTGGTCAGTTCTATTTAGGGCTTAAAAAACAATGTTGGAATATTAGATACTGCATGGATTGAATTTCATTTTAGAGAGGAGGGCATCACAGTTTAAAGGTTTACTTACTCTACAAACCAATAAATGGAGTACTACTGCTTTTATGTACTCAAAATATTAGTCTTTTACATTCAAGTGAACTTCATATTATGGGAAAACTCTATATCAAACCAGACATGTAACCGGAGTCCCAGAAAAAATACACTTGGATGTTATCTTACTGACTTTTTGGCTTCTCTGTGAACTTAACAGTGTGGGAGTTATGTGTGTAGTGCATTTCAAAGAGGGATGTTGACAATATTCCCCTTCGATTGAAGTTGTACAGGATGTAGGGCAACTTGATTTTGTCATAGACAAAGCACTTGGCTAAACATTTGGCACTGGCATGTTGTTAATTACTTTATTGACAACATGTCCAGTACATTAAATTACAATTACAGCCACTATAGATGTTCTGGAGTCAGCTGTGATTTTTATTTTATCCCAAGTGACCTAGACACCTAAATCTCCTTGTTCTCACTGTTCAAAGTGTGTGGTAAGTAAGTGTAAATCAAGAGTAGCGTTTTAATCTGTTGCAGAAACAGGGTGAGAGTGTGTGCCGGGAAAAGTGGGAGTGCCGGGAAAATGAACCACCTCCGACCAGGATAATGCTGCTGAAATGCCACACTGACCAAACTACTTACTGTTTTTATTGACCCTCAGTACACAGTGCAGAGGCAGAGTTTTGTTGGACTGCTTAACTTCCTCCCTTGCTGTGAAGTGGTATTTGCTGACGTATAGTGATGCTAATTGCTCAAGAAAGTCCAAAGCAGCTTCTGCTATCAATGTATTTATATGCTGTACTTTGGTAGAAAGCCTTAAAGAAAACCTACCCAACTGTTTTTTAACGTGCTGCAAATTTAGCACAAAACAAAGAACAAAAAATGTGAAGAAGTACCTTAAAGGTCGGACCATCCTTAGTGTGCCAGAGCACATTGTTGCTAACTTTGGGGCCAACGATTTAGTTTAATCAGTTATTGGAAGTAAGACACAGGAACTTGGCTTGGTTCTTGAGGAGTTGTAGCCTTTGCTCAATAACAAAAAAGCCTGAACTGTACACACACTGCACACTGTACACATGCGGAAAACTCTCTCTCATCTGGCTTTGTGTCACTGCTGCACGCCTAGTTCATTACAATAAAGAAAGCCTGGTCTCCCTCCATGCTCCCGCACAGCCTCCCCAAGGTAATTCTCCAGATCTAACCAAATGACAAATTAAATAAAAAATAATTTGCTTGGTTGAAAACGTTGAATTTGATGCATTTTTAGAATTTTGTGATCAATTTTGCTGATCAGTCCCTAAACTATACAACTTCGCGGCATTCTATGTTATTGTATTATATTGTATAAATAGGAAATAACAGTATGATTAGCCTTATCTCTGCTTCAGCAATACTTATACTTATATTAAAAATCTCCTCTCATTCCTTACATAATACTACCAGTGTGTGCAGCCTTAATGTATCTGTCACTGACATCATGTAGATCCATTGTTTAAAAAAAAGGTTGTTGGCAGAAACAGGCATCATACTAGAACTCTAAAATTGGACAATGATGGGAATAATTTTCAAGAAAAACAGTCTAATTCCCTCTGGGGTCTATGTGGCATGTGGGAAACTAAGTTTCCATTATGTTAGATCGGCCTAATGAAAGTACAGTAGCCCATTTAGACCCACTGAAGGGCAGTGGAGTCTGTGATTAGCACAGAAACCATTCACTCTTCTCAGCAAAGCTCCACCCACCACCACCACCACCCAACAAGACCCTGATCTATTTCTGTACTAATGAACAAAAATTGAGCCTGTTATATAGGAGTTTTGTAGGATTGTGACACATGTTGATGTGGTGAAAACATGTGTCTAAAACCAATGGATGATTGTTGAATAATAGGCTCAAAGTCTAAGCTGTCCATGTGTGTGTCAGTGTGGTTCATTGCTGGGTTTAGCTTGAATGGACTACTATGCGGAAGAGGATATTTCTCCTTGTTTTTCACCCTGTTGTTTGGGAGCATATTTGTGTGCAGCATGTTGATGGAGTTTTTGCAGTGGGGATTCAAGCCCATGGATGTAACTACATTATCCTGTTGGCCATATATTCAAAACTAGCATCAACTTTGACTCACTGCATAGGGTTGAAACACCATGTATTCTTGGTAGCCTGTCAATGCTAACTTTGTTTGGCTTGGTGGTAGATTTTAGTCTACGCTGTGAATAATTTACTAAAATCAATTAAACAGATACTAGGCCAACCATAAAACAGCACTTGTTCTAAAGTATAAAGGCTTCAGTTGTCTAAGCGTGATGTCTGGGTAATTGTTTTATGTAGTAAATGTCCAAACATTCATTCATGGCTGTCAGCTTCTGAGACAAGATAAAGGTTTTTTGAGAACACTCAGCTATCTAAAAGAGGACAGGAGCAGTAAGGATGTACTTGATGAGCTAGCAGACCCTGACATAAACATTTCTACCCAAGTGCAATTTTCAACACTACTGTGGTGTGATGGTAAGTGTGGTGCCGTCTCTATTAGCATTAACATGTCAGGCATGTCATACACTTAAGCTCTAATTGAGAAAGACTCTAGACCTCTAGAATTAAGTTACTTATTCACACAGCAGCTTGAAAACCCTCTTCCTCACTTTCTGTGGTCATCTGTGACTTTTCCAGTTGTCTTTTCTTTTCTTAGATTTTACATTTTGTCAAACATTTTCTCTTTGCATGGAAAAAATAACATTCCTGCCCATCTCTGCTTCCATAGCACTGTGTTCACATACTGAAATACCTCAAACCCCCACACCAAACAATAACAAATCCCACACAATGAGGCAGGACGCTGTAGGAGTGTTTGTGTTGCCTTGATACACAGTGGCAGACATTGTCCTTCACAAGTTCTACAGCATAGCTGTAGTTGACTCTGATGAGAGGTTGTAACCTACCCTGACACTTCGTATGTCAACACTATTGATCTTTCTCTTTTAAGCATGGATCTTTAATCAAATTTGACCTGGATGAGAAGGACATAGAAGTCCACATTGCTATGGGGGAGCAATTGAGAATGGGGTTTTGAAAGAGGACAGTGACATGTGAAAGAGGTCTGCCCACCCGCCCCTTTTAAAGGCCTGTCAGGCTGTGTTTGTCTCCAGCATGAATTAGCCCACTGAAAAAGCTTCACACCCTCACAGTATACAATGCAAGGAAGGAAGGGGGTAGATTAGAGCTGGTGTAGAGACTAATGTTTTCTTCACACTGCACAAATATTTCTTACGATAAAGAAATGCAATAAAACAGGCTATACAACCCTTGGCCTATCCTGTGTCTAACTGATTGAGACTGAGTTATAGGCCTCACAAACATAAAGCAAATGTCTTGGGGCCTGTGTTAGGCATGTAGGCATTGTCTCTTTTTTTCCTGGTCACCTCTCAGGAGAATAACAATACCAAACAAATGGCAAAAATGTCCTACCTATAGCTGCTGGTTAAAGAACAAGCAAGCAAACAAACCAGAAAACATGTTTCTTTAAGTTGTATTGTAAAATAATTGTTTGATGACTATATATAATAGTCATATATCAATCTATATTCATAGATTGTTTTGTGGGATGTTGGCAGAGTTTGCCAATGCAGTTTTCAGATGCCTATCAATGAGCCTTTTTAAAATGTGACCTTGAGAATCAGATGGACGTTTAATAGTCAGCTAATGTTGCCATAGGCCTGTACTAGACTAAGGGACTTTAGTGCTTGGAATGAGTATGAATTACTGCACTCATTAAACAGTAATGAAACTCTGCCCTTCAGCCTGTGTTCACCTCCTACACACACTTCAAAATTACTAAAGCAAGGAAGAGGCTGATGACTAGGTTAGGTTTGGTGCAAGATCCCAGGTTGCTCACCAACTTATTGGAGAGAAAAATATTACTCCATGGGCTTAAAACACAGGTTTATTCTGCAAAGCTCTCTAAAAGCCAGTCTGAGATTTACTCTTGTCTGATAGCCTCTTACTAAGTCACACTCTCTTTTTGTCTGTTCTTATGTTCTACCCACAACGTCTTCTTCAGTCTCTTCGTCTCTGCCATAACGTCTTCAGAGGCGCTGTTGACGTCCATTGGCTCCGGAACAGTCATGATACAGACAATGCTCCCTTCCACCATTCTCGCTGCCCCTGGCCTGAAAACCTCCTCTACCATCAGTCCAAAGCTCTTGTGCTAGTAATGTAAACACCAACACTCCCCCCTCTGCTTCGAGCAGTTCTGACAGCAAGGCTAACTGAACTAGCTGGTTGCAGTTTCAGTCAGAAGCAGTTAGCAGTCAGCCTTACCATAGAAACAAATAAAGCTTTTGTCCATCAGGAAACTCTGGTAATCACAGATAATTGAGGCAGAGCAACCAGAGGACATCAGAGGTAAAAGTAGTTTCAACACAATCAATGACATAGCTGGTGGTGGGTTAGTGCTATCAAGCCATTTCTTGTGGGAGTTCTGCAGGCATTTGGGGCGCATAGTGGGAATGACAAAAAAAACAAGTCAGTTAAGAAGTGATCAAAATTATTTTTAAAGCTGTTGATTTGGGGTAAAATAGTTATCTAATATGGCTTTAAATGTCACACCTAAATACTGCTGCTGAATCAACCGGGATCTCGTAATTTTAAATGCAGACACTATAAAGTCTGCACAAATCAACCATACTGTCTTCATAGTTAATACCATACATTGGTAGTTTCGACTTGGTGGGCTGAGCCACTCTGTCAAACTGTCATGTACTAATATAAGCTTGTAAAAATGATTGACCCAGCCTAGTTACAATTTTATGTCTTCACATAGTTCATGATGGCGTTCATGTCTTTTCTTCTGTCTTCATCTCAGTCCTGTACTTCCTCCCAATAACTGCCCTATTTCTTGCTTTGTGTCCTTATTCCTCCTTGCCTCAATTTATTCATTTCTGAATGCTGAGCACTCAGAGTTTCCTGTTGCCTTAGTCCTAAACCACACTCCCTACTGCACAGATCTCATGTCTGCATTCTTCTCATGTGAGGTCTTCAGATCAGTCCCTCATGAGGACCGTTTGACATGATAATCTATGCACAGAGTTTGTCTACATGAACATGACATATTGTCTATTTTGTTGCTGCGTGTAAATGTTTCTGGCCTTGGATTGCCCTCTGTCTCGCACGGTTCTGATATGCACTGCAGGTTTTATTGCAAGGATCTCTAGCCAGGAGACAGACTCCTCCTTTTGGGAGGTCAAGGCTGAAGCTAGTTCAGGTCTGGGTAGGTGGAGATCTTGGCCCATCAAGTGGCCGACGTGGAATGTTTGAGCCCGTTGCCAGGCAAAGAGGAAGGTTTTGATTTACCATTGCGTCGTTCAAGCAGCTTGTCGCAATTAGTGATGTCAGGAGGGAAAGAAACAAATATGAAGCATTTCTTCAAAGGGCAGGCATATCCTTCCCATGAGTTCATTCTTTCCTTGGGTTTCTCAAGGAAAAAGGGGGCAAAAGTGCAGCCTATTTCTCTTCGGTCAAATTAGGTTGTGCAGGCCTGGGCTCTTCCTGTTCTCTCATGCAGGGTGTCATACATTGAGTTGACTAAATAGGTTGCAAAGTATTAAAACACAGTCAAAGCATAAATGTAGTTACTGAAAATAATTTTTAATAGTTACTGAAATTAATTTCAGAACCATATTTGTTTACTGGACAAGATGGATAATCTGTAATAAAACAGGTGACAGTTCTGAGCTGTGTCTCCACTCTGCAGAAGTACACCTATATCCTAGATGAAACAGCATGACAGCTTTGTTTAATGCACTGCTTACATTTCATTTGCCTGCAGTATTTTAGATAATATTTCACGGAGCTCTAGTTTGCAAGCTCTGGCTGTGTTCTTCATGGTCCCAGCTAGCAGTGCCAAGTTTCCCCACTCTCCTCCTGGCTGTAGGTATCCCATGCAGAGGCCATCTGTCTCCCCTCCCATAATGGTAAGGGTGGAGTCCTCTTTAAGCACTTCCCCCCTTTCTCTCCCTCCTTTCCTACTTACTCCCAAATGCTTACTGTAAAACAAACAGAACATAGCATAGATGGGGTCTTATTTCTTTGTATGCTTTGACAGGCCAGAAAGCTGACACACTGAGATAGATAAACTATGTACGGTAGCAGTTGGAGTGTCGTGTCAGGTAGCTGCAGTATGTAGAGCATGTTATGGAGTAGCCTGGTCTGAGACACGTGTCTGCATGCATCAACACAATGTCACGCATGCCAAGCATGCTAGTTTACCACTCAGACGACCAGTGCTGCACAAGGATTTTTATCAGCATGACATCTAAATTTTGTGCCATCTTAAAATATATATTTGCAAGTATTTAGCTCATTGTCAGGTTTTTATCATGGCAGTATATTTTTATTATATTTCTCCAAGCTAAAAAAGTTGAGTTGCACTAGTAAGGTGACAACAAACAGCTGTCGTGTCAGCTCAGATGACCGTGCAGTGCAGAATGCAAAATCCACATGGCTCTTACCCTGATTCTCCCCCACACCAGTGCACCCAGAGGACTCCGGCAGGTCTACGCAATGCAAACACCGGGTAACACATGCACTGCTAAGCACATTATAGCACTGCAGGCTTTTTTTAGATTAGGTCATGATTCATAGGTGGGAAGAAGATGTAAATGGATCCCTAAATTATCTTGGAGAGATGGAATAAAAGTCCAAAGTGACTTTCCCAAGTGAATGACATATAAGGCAGGCTGAGTTAAATACTGTCGTGTAAAGGGTTAAGAGTCTCAATACAGCAAAGAGGTGAGCTAGATTAGTTTGCACAGTTAGACAAGAAACAAGGAAAATACTTTGAAAATGTGGGTCAGCAGAGAAAACAAACAAACAGGAAAGCCCGGGTATTATAGCACAGCATGAAACTTCACAACACAATGCAACATACATTTAGGACTCAGCAGCCATTCAAACAAAAAGCCTGACTCTTACACACATGGGAAGAGACACACATTTGGAAGAGAGAAACTGTGTGTGTGTGTGTAATCACTGAAATTACAGGGGACGTAATGGAGCACGGGGAGCCTCAGCCTCCTTTGGCTATAGTCCTCACAAACCAAGATAGCATTGCTGTGGCTTACCACTCACATTCATGCCAAAGACTCAAAATACCAGCCAGTGGACCACTTTCATAAGCTTTACTCCATACACATCCGAGACTACGTACAAAGTGGAAATTTATGGCTCCCAAATATAGCTTACTCAACTGCAACCGTGTCGAGGAAACTGAGGCGTACTGTTTTAATATTTTGAATGAAAATCCGCTTTTTACATTTTATCTGCAAAACAAACATTTTCACAAGGTTTAATGTGGACATACTCAACAATTCACTTTTGAATGTGCATAGGCTCTTAAAAACGTTTAAGAATACATGATTCGATCAATGACTCATTTGTGTGATTATGCTCACAAAAAAAACTGAGCCTTGGATTTCTTTTCCATTCAGGGCAGTAGCTATAACCTGTAATTTAGGATTTATTTCAGGTTAGGTTTGCAAGATAGTACATTCATTCCCACTGAGTTGTTTTTGTTTTCTTTTGCTACAACCCAGAAGAACGTCCATCAACTGTGACTTGCAGATGACCATATGGTCCATACAGCTTGTACACCGAATCACGCTTTATTTCGCAAAGTTTAACTGTTATTGGGGTTTGTTCGTTTTTTCAGATGCTCATCTTGTCTTGACTTGCATTCAGGAATAACATAATTCAAATAGCCATTAATGTTCAAAACCAAGTTAACATGCTGCATTACTTAAAAATAACGCAAATTTTAAAAAAAAACCTGCGGTGGGCTTCAAGTCAAATTAAGGGCCTCATAAAAAGAGGACATAAACCATAAAATTGCTTGTTTTGTTTAATCTCCTTCCAGTATTTTTTTTCTTTCCTGCTTAAAAGGTGCTCTGATAATTAGCAAGAGGGACAGTCTGAGTGTCCTGCGGTGAAAGTGTGTTGCTTATTAAGAGCACTCAGGGTAACCCAGATGAAGTCATGTCCTTTATGTATCACAGAAAAAACATGTTTGAAATAGTGTTGCATGGTGTGCCTATTCCAAAAATGTATCGCAATACCTTGCTGTTAAAAACGATATACTTTAAAATTAGAGTCGAGGCTTTTTCCAATGGGTTGCGTTGGTAGCGAGGCAGTTTGTGCAGCGATCTGCTTTATAGGACTGCATTGGGATTGAGATCCAACGGTAGCAACCGGTTTAAATTTAGCTATTCTAAACAAAAGTATGGAATAAACAAATAAAGTTAAAAAGATTTAAGCATGTGAGCCTCTCGACCAACCATATTTTCTGAATCCGACAAGCATCTCCTGTTATAACTACTAGTCCTTGTTTATCCAGTAATATCCTCTTCACAGAAGCCAGAGTGTCTTCCTGATTTTAGCAGCTTTTCCATCATCAACTTCTCATTGAACTTCATCTAATTTTACTCTCATTTTATAGGGTCTTTTTGTTTATGTTTGGCGTGCTGCTGTTACTAACGTTCTGGTGGAGGCGCAGTTTTAGCCCCCAAAAAAGACTTGATCAGCGAGGCTCGAATGGAAATGTGACTATGGGAAGGCTATGTTAATTATGAGTGACGGGAATGAACGCATGATTCCGTGTACTGCATCTTGTCGAAAGCTAATCAAGAATGTAATTTTAATCCGAGCCTCAATGCTGCAGATCCCAGCTAATTTGAATTCTAATCTCTTTTATAATAGCTGTCACAGTGGATGAGGAGAAACTTAAGTCTTTGACAAATTGAATCTAGATTTGGATTCACAGACAATTTTCTTCCACCGCTACACACCAGAGAACAAACACTGTAATCTCTGAATCCAATGAAGTGACAGTGGCATGACAAATGCATTTTTACAATTTAATTAAAGCTGCAACAAAGATGTGTTGCTGTTGTTTATCTGTATCTCATCTCTGTCCTGTTCTCCCAACAGGTGCGAGCAGTAACCAGGTAGTTGTTCCTGAGAAAGTGAATGCAGTGTTGGGGAAAAACATCACACTGACCTGCAGAATAGAGGTGGGCTCCAACCTCACACAGAGCTCCTGGGAACGTCGTCTCCCCTCAGGCACCATTACCCTGGCAGTGTTCAACCCTGAGTTTGGAATCTCCATCTCTCCAGACTATATCAAGCGCGTCTCGTTTGTTTCCCCCTCTGTACGAGATGCTACCATTACTATCGAAGGAGCTAACTTTGCAGATGTTGGATCCTACACCTGCAAAGTAGTGACATTTCCTCTGGGCAACACACAAGCATCAACCTACGTTAATGTATTAGGTAATGTATATCTGTTTTTCATTGTACAGAGTGATTCTTAGTGCTGTTCTTTAATCTAACTTTTCAAAGCAAGACACTGTTAGTTGTAATTAAGAAAAACCTAGGTGACTACTAAGTGTTTCCCTTGAAGGAACAAACTGCTCCCTGAAGCTACCTTGCTTTATAAATTACTGCCTGGACATAGGCCATGTAAATGTAAATTTAAATCCCTGTAGGAATCCGCAGCTGTGCAAAAGCTGCTGTGGTGTGGTCCCTCTCATCTCACTCACCCCAGTGTCACTCACTGTGAAAACTGCTGTGTCAGGTTTAAATTAATTTCACCATAAGGTCCTCTACGAAGCCACTTACATACAAATTACAAGTGCACTTATTCATGCAACCCTGTTTCAACAAAGTTGGGATGTTGTCACTAATGTGAGTGAGTGTGATTATTTGCTAATCTGTTGTGACATTCATTTGAAAACTGTATAAAGACAGAAAAACTTTTGATTTTGTAAGTATACACTCTGAATTTGATGCTTTCTGATTTTATTTACATTTTACGCAGCCTCCCAACTTCTTTTGGAATCAGGGTTGTACTTTCTCCTCATTTAGTAACCATGTAAATAAAGTGCACAAAAGCCCCAACTTGATGCAACTACTTGCATGCAACAACAACTTAATTGCAGGGTGTAATACAGAGTGACTCTCATGACATCCACTTGCATTTAACTATGCTCCTTGAAAATGTTTCATATGAAGAACTGGTCTACAATCTGCAGCAATTTCCCTTGAGGCAGTGAGCATTGTTGTTGCTCTTTGTCCCTTGTCACTAATCATGAAATCATACCTCAGGCTGAGTAATTGGCATGTGTGAAGCCCTCACAGGCATTATAGAAGCAGATGACAAACTTGGCAATCCGGGGTGTAAAAACTATATAATAAAACTCACTATACTTTGGGGTATCTGTACATTTAGCTTCACTATAATTTTCTTGTCTTGTTTTATGGATATCCTCTTTTGTTGCTGACATGTGATCTGCGCATTGAGGGTCTTTGCCTTTCCTTGATAATCCAAGCAAACATGTCCACAATATTTAAGAAATAAATAAGATCAGTCAGAAATGTAGATCACTATATCACACCATACAATATCTATTAAGTCATACTATTTACTGTGTATAAATGTGATACATTTTCAAGGAGGATTGTTTTATTTATTTCTTGTTTTCCCAAAATATTACATACACAGATTATACAATTAGTGCACTGCTGTTATCATGTGTATTCCACACTGTATGGGCACATACAGTAACCTCCTCCCTGAGGGGCATGAACGTTGAACTTTCTCTGCGGTCAGCTTTCAAGCCCAAATTGGTGGTTGGATTGCACTCAGGCAGCGCTGGGAGTCGGAGATTGCACTGTAGGCAGTAGTTTCTTGTCTCCCTCCAGAGACTGAGGGAGACTCTGATGACTAATGAGTGGTACATTAAGTGCTGCTGTGACAGCCACGGTGTCTGGGACCTCACAGAGTTCAACTGCACCTTGTTCTCCTCTCTGAGCAGCTTCTCAGGCATGTTTTCTTTCATGGCGCACACAGACACATACATGCACACCCAACGCAAATACATGCTTTGGGCAACTTTACAATTCAGATGTAATTAGTGTGTGATTATGGTGATATATATGTTCTTGGCAATTAGATACATGTCATGTGGGCATAGGGTGTTTATCTTAAAGAGCGTACATCACAATTACAAGTTCCCAAGGCAGCGATGAAGATTGGCTTCCTTTTCTCTTCCTTGATTCGGGTTGACTTGTACTTTTTTCACAAGAGTGTAATGAGGAAGGAAAAGGTGGCTGCATGTTGAAACAGAGTTTATTAACATATTGTTCTAATATACAGTGCATACGGTGTGTATTTGCTTCAGTTTAAACTACTGAACTTCAAGTTTTGATTCGTGTTTATACTTTGAGGTTTAGAGGAGAGCACTTGACTTCATTTTCATTCCTTTCAAATGAACTAAAGTAAAGCTATGAAAAGGCTCAAACCCATGAATAATAGACCAAAGTCACGGCACACATCATAATGATTAACACGTGCAGTGGACACTGACTTAATTTCAAAAGTTGCACTCTTGATACAAACCTTGTCTTGTCTTGAATCATGAGACACTCAACACACAATATTTTTTTTGGCTCAACACATTCTCGCTTTGCTTTTCATCCTCGTGTCTACAGCTTCTCATAAAGCATTTGAGGAACAGTTGAACAGGAAGTGTGCAAGAGTACGTGAGCCAAAAGTCTCCACCAGAAAGCAATAGGAAGGAATCAGAGGAGGAAAATATAACGCATACAGAGAATGAATTAGAATGACCCTTTGTTTTAAAGTGCTGACAGATGAATAGGAAATCTAATAAACAAAAATTGACTTTTTGAAAGTCAAGTATACACATTCAGTTGGCGAGACACATTTTATTGATAAGCATTTAAGCTTCATCCTTCAACCATGAACTGCATTTTTGTTTTTGTTTAAAGTTGTCTGTTCATTCATGTGGCCAATAATGCAGCTGCTTTTTTGCTGACGCATAAAATTGAGAAATCAGCCCCACAACAAGGTGGTTAAAGTTGGTTACTCACTCAAGCCAAAATCTGAAGAGGGTCATAGTTTTTTCTGAGAAATGTTTCATTTCTCCTTTCAGTTTATTCAAATAATGCTGGACTTCCCCTTCAGTTTCTGTAAAGCATGTTTTACTAAGATGTTGCTTTTTGTCTTGTATCTTATTTCTTCTTCTGCTGGTATCTATCAGCTAATGAAGACAGCCTTAACTAACAGCTCACATGCAGATAAGTTAATTGATCTATCCTTTTTCTTGCCGTGCATGGCTTCATTTGCAAAGTTAATTTTGGTTGTTTTACCTTACTGGCTTTTTTCTTCTATATGAAGCAGCTTTTTGAATCACATCATCCAAAATCTTAAACAAAATGATGGCTGTTTATTTCAGAAATGCCATAGATCAACATACCAAACTGGATGCTTTAAACAGTAAAAATGCCAATTTCTGGGTTTTTGATGCTAAATCTTACAATAAAAATGTCCAGACTTGATGCATGGCCATTGAACATGCAGTTAAATCCCTTCTTTCTAGGGGTTCCCACTTTGACGTCAGTGTTCGGTGTGCATATGTGGAACAGTGTGTATGTGGGCGGGAAAGGGCCAATGCAGCCAGTTTTCTGAAGGGAAATCGTTACCCTTTCCCCTAAAGCATTTCCACTCATCCAAAGCGTTCCCCTCCCTTCCTGACAGCAACTCCAAATTAACACGTCTCTCTGATTTAGTTATTGTGAAGCTTCGGCCAGCTCGCCTCTTAACATAGAGCAGCTACTGTTTATAGTCAGAGGCCTGTAAGGAGGGGCAGAGAGCAGTGAGTGAAGAATGTGAGGTGGATGATTGAGAGCGGTGTCCCCGCCCCTGCAACGGGTACAGGAGACGCCAGGTTATTTTTGGAAAAAGGGGTGCCAGGAGTTATTTGAATTTGTTCTTGGACCTCCTGCCCGGCTGGGGAGGAGTTGTTCCTAAAGGTGATGGCCTTGTCTCGTGGATTTGGCTAGTGTGTGCCCCCACATGTCCTTTAAAACTGTCACCATTGCAGTAAGTGGAACAGCTGTTCTTTTAAGAGGGACAAAAATGGAGGAGGTGGTGCACTGCAGGACAAACAAGAAGGAATTGAAACGAGGGAGATTCTATCGATGGCACATGGAAGTGTAGCCCTGTGTAACCTGTGTAGCCAGTTTACTTTACTACCCCTCTTTTGTATCCACCCCTCCCTCAGCAGACCATCTTTTGTATTTCGACTTTCCTTTTTCCTCTTTTGTCCTGCTGAACTATCCCAAGTGTCATTTCTGACAGGTTGTGATTATTAAACAGGGCCCCGTGTGTGTTTCTTAGGCCAGCGCAGCACAAGATGTTTTACTGCTTTGCACAACAGGTACAGGGTTGTGTTATTCTGGTCACGTCTCTCTCGCATGGATCTGTTTTGCCTCTCTGCTGAGAAAATACTTGTTCCGTCTAAAACTGCAGTTATTCTCAGGAAGCCCGTATAACATTACCTCAGTGCTCTAAAACACTGGGAAGTGTACAGTAACTAAGCTCCTCATCTTCCAGTACAACACAGTCAAATACAAACACACCACAGTGTTGACTGTCAGTAGCCTCTGATTCTGCAACACTAGGGGTTTTTCCCGAAAGTCATATACATATTTCAGGGTCTGCTACAGCCCTGATTCTAAAAAAGTTGTGATGTTGCATAAAACCTAAATAAAAACCAAATGCATCAAAGTCAGAATGAGAGTTCATATTTACAAAAAACAAAAGTTCCCAGTTTGAGCATAAGATATCTTTTCTTCCTACTGTATTCAGTTAAATGTAGGTTGCAAAGGATTTGCACACTCCATGTGACACACAACAATAAAGACAGCTCAGTCTCCACTGAATCCCTCCTCATGATTGACTAGCAAACTTCATCAATTTTTAATGCATATATGTGAAATGGAAGAAGTCAATCTGTTCTCTCTGGCAGTTAGGTCTACTAAGCCCACTTCCCTCTGTCCATATACTATATGATGGACATTATTTATTCATATACATACAACAAAGAGATCAATATTCATTTTGTAATCTTTTCTCCATTCTGTCATTTCCTCTCCTCCCCCTTCTCCCTCCTCGTCGCTCTCTTTTTCTCAGTGGAGCCAAAGGTCTATGTGTCCGCTGGCCCCACAGCCCTGCTGGATGGTGGGAATGAGTCACTGGTGGCCACCTGCATAGCAGAGCGTGGCCGTCCCGCTGCTGAGGTGTTCTGGGAGACGGAGCTGTATGGAAGAAGTGAGAAGCTCAGTCAGGATGAGCCGAACGGCACCACCACAGTACATGTGCGCTACATGTGGCAGCCGCAGAGCTACGCACAGGGGAAGATGCTCACCTGTGTGGTGCGCCACCCGGCCCTGCAAACAGAGTTCCGCATACCCTTCATACTGAATGTTCAGTGTAAGTGCTGCTTTATAAAACCTCCTGAATTCATGTGTTGTCTTTTCTTTTTCCTGACAGGATGAATCTGAATCATCTCCATTTTTGTTCCCATTAAAAAGTCTACTGTAATACATGAGGAAAAGTATATTTCCTAAATTGGATGTTCATCAGGTACAAAGGAAGATACAAATATACATGTCTGCAGTCTTTTTCATGGCAAATGTCCAGAGACAGGAATCATCTTGTCACCATGTTTCACTACCTCACAAAATAGCTTTTTATTGTGTTGTCTGCCAACTTGTAATAGGTTAGGCACTATAGCTGTTTATTATTGTGTAAGATTATGCAGTTTATTGATCTTTTAACAATTATTTTCAATAATATAAATTGTTCCTGAAATCACCAAGATGAATAATCATTATATCTAACAAAGTTATGATTATCATAGCTCTAATTGTGCAGCCCTAACCGGTAGAGTATATCTTATCGATATTAACCCATGCTGAGAGCTTGATTTATGAATAGCCTGCTCACTACCTCTCCCTCTTTGCACATAAAGGGGCCATTTAAGAGTCATCTTAATGTTATAATCATTGATGCATACTTCCTTGGCGGGCAGTACTAAGGGTTAGCCTGTGTTTGGACTGTGTGAGTGCAGGCTAATGAAGGTATTTTATGAAATATTGATCAGGCCTCAGCAGCAACACACGTAGCAGGGGGCTGCTGGGGGCAGCGGATGGAGTCGCAGAAAAACCAAGGTTAATACAGGAAGAAAGAGGCTTTCCAGCTCAATAAATCATGTCAAATGCAGACGCAAGGGATTTTAAGTGCAAAAGAAGCACAATTTCAACGTTGAGCTGCGTGAAAAGGGTCAGTGGACACGATGAGCCGAGGCATCTTCCTGTGTGCTGTAATGAGTTCCTCATTTGTCCTCCAGAGAAATCAAAATGAAATATTGGATGCCTAAGTCAGTGTTTGCCATGTTTTATTACAGTGGCATGTGCTGGGCTTCATTTAGGCTCCTGCTTTGCTTTGTTTTTTTCTTTGTCATGGTGAGGCAGTGGAGTTTATTATTAGCTGCAGTACATCTACTGTCTGAGTGAGTCTGTCATTTTCTAACTTTCCACCAACCCAGGGTCATTTGTTTGTTCTCTTGGCTCTCGTTCACCAGCAGTTCCTGTACCCTGCTACAGTCCTGCACAGGCTTTGTTTTTGTCATCGCTCGCTACTGTGCTTATAATGCAAGCTTTGTTCCTTCTGGAAAAGCTCATTTGTCATCAGGCTGCTGGGATCACAATGACTGATTATTGAGCCCTAGTTTGAAATAAAAATAAAATAAAACACTTTTTGGTCAGCACAACCCAAATTACTGTTGCAGGAGGTAGATAAATAACGCCAACAATACTTTTTAGTAAATAATACAAATTGTAACCATCATAACCTTTTGTTTTATCTTGTTTTACAGTTGCACCAATGGTATCGATAATGGGAATTGACAAAAATTGGTATGTGGGACAAGAGAATGTGAAGTTCACGTGTGGAGCCAAAGCCAACCCACCTGCCCGCCAGTTCACATGGACCAGGTCAGTATCCAGAGATTTTTACTTTTTATACCACAATTGTTTATCAAGGTGTCGGTAGCTGATTGTGTTCATCGAGGGGTTGCATTATGCAGGGTAAGCCAAAACTGCCACTCGCAGCATCTTTGTTTTGGACTTTGGGATCACTGGGATGATCCTGCAACCTTATTCAATGGCTGCGCCCTTTAAAGAGTCTTAAGTACTAGTAGTATAATCTAAATAAAAGACGACATATGTAAGCTGTTCATACTGAGGCTGGATAAGTTTATCATGTGTTCAAATAAAATCTTACTTGCACAGTTACTGTATAATGAAGCCTGTTTGTTTAATTGATAAACATTTTATTGGCAAACAGGCAAAAGGGAACATGTATTTTAACTAACTAATGTTATAGCACATACTATACAAAACAGATCAGCTGCTGTTTGGTCCAGTTTCGTCAAACTAAACTTGGTTTAAACAAACCTAGATTAAGCAGCGAAGCGAAGAAGCTTCTGTCTATAAATTACTTCCAGCATGTTTTTTGAGCCTGGACACTGGAGCTGTCAAATGCGCTGCTGCACCCATTGGGAAGACTCCCTGCTATAAATAAAAGATTCCAAATGGTTCATGCATCAGAGCAACCCCGGCCTATTGGCAGCTCTTTGTCATCATCTTGCTTTGAAAACAAGAAATGTGGTCTCATTTGAACTGACAGTGCCAGTAAAGTCTAGACAGCCAAGCTCTTTATTTTCTTTTCTTTTTTTTGCCCTGACGTTGAAAAACTTGTGTTCATGTCTTTCCCCCCCGACTGATGGAAGTGCATTCGGCTCAAATTATCGCAGTCATGTGATCACATAATAGTAGCAACAGGCCTATGAACGGTAGAAACAACACAACCAGCAGAACAGTGACAGCCCTGTAAGGCATGGATGGGTTTTTCAGTTCTTCTTATTGAGTATCTGTGCATGATGTGCTGTACACTGAAGTTTATGTAATGTTTCATTGCTGTGCAGGTTGGACGGATTGATGCCCGAGGGTGTTGAGAAATCAAACAATAGCTTTGCTTTCACTCGCCCGTTGGAGCGCAATGACTCTGGAGTTTACCGCTGTGAAGTGACAAACGACATCGGTCCCCGGAGTCAAGATGTAAACCTCTGGGTGCAAGGTACGTTTTGTCTTTTTCCCTCCGTTTCTTAAAGGGCTATTGCATGTGTTCTTTTAACTATCTGCTTACTTAAATAAATCACCTTTAACACTTGAGGTTAAAACCGCAATCTGTGCCTTTTGACATTCATCGTGGCTCTCTGATGTAAGATTACCCTCTCAGTACGATCAGCCAGCTCAGTTCAACACTTCTAGCAGAGCTAAGCCTCCATATAAATGTCCCTGCCCAGATCCACTTTCACACATTCCTGGCAACAGAGGAGCACGGAGTGCAGATAAAGAGTATCAGTACCAAACGTTTCCAGTGTTGTGGTTTTGGCAACATTAGATTTCTCAGATAAGGAAGAGAGTGTTTACCCCTGCTGGTTCAGCAGAGTATGTGCCCATGTAGCCTTTCTCTTTGTTTTGTTTAGGTCAGGTTTCACAGCGGGACATAATGAATTGTGTTCACAGATTTGCAGTACACAGAAATATGTGTGTGTACTACATAGAATTTGTTATTGTACAGTATATTGTATTGTTGTAGCTGTTTTGTATGAAATGTGATATAGCTTAAAACAACACTTCATAGATTAAAACTAATAGCCAGAGAGGGGATTTCCCTGATACATCTAAAGGGGTTTCCCCTGCATTTGGTTTAGTTGAATTCTGTTGATTCGTTGACATAAATCCTAGTCAGAAAACTTGCAGGATAATAAAAAAGAACTCCCGTCTGCTTCCTGTGTCTGTCCGAGGTTTGCTACTTGAGTTCATTATTGCAAAGTCAGGGCGTGGATCCTGAGAACTCTGCATCTCTTTTTGTTTTCATTTCTCCTCTGCTGCTTTTAATCCTTTTCCAAACAAAGCAACTGCTGCTTTTGGACACGTACTCCGCTAACACACACAACCCTTTTCGTTTCTCACTGTCGGGAGGACAGAGCTGGAGAAGACCCAAAAAGGGCTGTCAGGCTCCATCTGTGTACGGGCTCGGTTTGGAGTCCTGCTCCAAACGAAAGCACAGCTGACATCCTGTCCACGACGGACTTGCACTGAGCAATTATCTTGCTTCTCTTGTCAAATATTAAGACTTGGGCATGCGGCCTCTCACTTCCATCCCCTGTGGAGATAGCCAGGTTGAACTCAGCTATATCCCCTCCCCCTCCTACCCCGGCTGCTCCGTGTTTCACATTCCCAGTTGTCTTTGCAGCCTTGTGGTTCTTGGCTGCTCGTCTCTCAGATGATCAGCTACATGGTTGCAGATGCTCATAACTCGACATGAGTTTAAAATGTCGCGCTGCAGGGCGGGATTGATAGTGACTGACGAAGGAGACGATTGCCAGTATATCAGTTCACTGACCTTGATCCGTCTCCATTATCCTCTCTCCTGTTTCACTTTAGCCCTGATCCTTCAGGCTCACACACAGTGTATAATTGCAGGTAATTAGACTCTTACTCAGATACACAAATTGTGGAAATCATTACAGCTCCACGGGGAATCCGGTTTTGGTAACTAGTACCTAAAAACCTCCTGGAGAAGCAGGCCTCTATTAGTAGTAGAGTCATATTGCTTTGTAGTCAGGCCTTTGATGTGCCTGTGCAGAGATCGACTTGTGGTATCAGGCTGCTCTTAGCCCCAGAGGCTGGAGGTCAAAATGGAGACACTTATCCTGACCTTGGGCTCCACACAGCCCTTTTCCTCTCTGACTCTGGCTGCTATCACAAACGCCGGCCACCGGAGGACAAATCAGATGCAGAAACCTCACATCGATCACACAGCGTTTCATCTTCTCACATGACTTCCCCACAGCGGGGTTTAGAAAGAAAGGGGGGAGAGCCAATCACGCTCACTCAGATGCTCATGAGTGCATGTCCTCTGTCCTCCTATCGCTCTCTGTCTTTCTCTCATTCACACACACAATGACATTTAGCACTTAACCTCTTTCTGCCCCTCTCATTTCCTCCTTTTTGCTCCACAGCACAGCTTTCAGCAGATTCCTTAGTCTCAGGAGAGGCATGTCTCTGTTCCAACACTGCACAGTGTTGCTATAAATTAATCTAAAAACCATTCACACTTGCTTTGCCAGTCGTTACAGAACATAAAGTGCGGTCTTTCTCCCCTTTATTTTTATGACTCCTCACTCCATCTGCTGTCCTTCCTCTCTGTTTTAATCTTTTCATCACATGTTCACTCTGCAGATCCTCCCCCCACCACGGCCTCCCCCAGCACCACCGCATCCCTCCTCCACGACACCTCTGGAACCGGCACTGTGGACCAGCGGAGAGCCCTGTTCACCTCCCCGACCCTGGCATCCCTACCTGACAGCAGCCTGGGCACTATAGTTGGCGGAGCTGTGGGTGGAGTTTTATTCCTGATTCTCTTGCTGATCCTTGGCGGCGCCTGCTTCATGCGACAGCGCAGGACCTTCAGAGGAGACTACTACACCAAGCAGTACCTGGGACCCTCCGACATGCAGAAGGAGTCTCAGCTGGATGTGCTGCAGCCGCATGAGCTGCAGGAGGTCTACGGGGACAAGACGAGCAAAGGCAGCCAGGAGCTGAAACCCAAACTGGGTGGAGACATCATTTACCCCGACTACACCCCTGACCACAAGGATAGGGATGACTGGGCCGACAGGGGGGACGGCCACAGGGGCCTCAAGGAGGGAAACTACTACCCAGATCACTACAACACCCAAAACATGCACCCCTGCGGGCCTCCTGTGCACAGCACCATAGTGAACAACGGCTCCCCCTACCTCCCGGAGGACTGCTATGACAATGGCACAGACAGCGACTATGTGTCCCACATGGACGGATCTGTGATCTCACGCAGGGAGTGGTATGTTTGAGGAGCGAAAGAAAAAAACAGATAAACTGAACCGCTGACTGAGAATGACTGAACAAGTGACAGATATAATATCATTAAAGGTGTCATTTCAGTTAAAGGATGAATAGAGTTTCTCAGCTCAGTTTCACAATGAGCTCTTTGAACAATACTGCTCTGCCTTGATTGTAACCACTTAACCTTAAGGACGTGTATGTGGATCGTATTACACTTTTGTAGCATTTCAAGGAGCTACAAATCAGCTGGATCGCCTTGGTGATATTATCTGTGCTGGCTTAAGAGGCTTTGGCATACAGTGAAGTTGACTGATGTGAACGAGGTTTTGTATTCTGCTTGTTTGTGTTTGCACCTGTCTTTAACACAGGTCACAGGTCAGGTGTTCAGACCCTTGTTAGTGAAGTATTTATATCCCTGACCGACTGAGCTCTGCTCCCATAAAACTTCTCAACACTTCTGTGGTATTTTCAAAACAGTCTCTTGATTGCTTACAGCGTTTTCATACTGTTGAAATGTTTATCATGGCTGCAACCAGTATTTACAGTAAATTATATTGCATGATTTCTTAAAAAAAAAAAGTATCATCAAGTTAAAGGGAAGGCTTGTCAGTCACTTAATTAAAAGGGAGATTTACACAGGCATTGTTCCAAAGGACTGACTGACGCTGGTACAATACAAAGAAAACCCCTCTAAACCTCTGGTTAGTTCTTCAGTGGCTTTTCAAAACTCACAGTATCTTCAGTAAATTGTTCATGAAATGATAAGCTGTCACCTGACAAGGACAGAGAGAGAGAGGCCACTCCCTGTGGAGGTACTTTTACTCTTTGTATCAGTTGAGCTTATTTATTTTACAGACATCTCTGTTCTTAGAGTTGAAGTCCTTAAGATTTCACTTCTGTGGTAACCATATGAACAGTGTAGTTTAAAGAGGACATTTTATGCTCATTTCAGGTTCATGCTTGTATTTTTGGTTGCTAATAGAACATGTTTACATGCTTTAATGTAAAAAAGCCCAGTCTGTTCTGACTGGCTTGTGACAAAAATATGGTGCACCTTTGCAAAGGTAGTTTTCAAGCTGTGAGTGGAGATACTCAGATGTGGGACCCACCAAAAACTGTCTGGGGTTTCTTATTCTGCAGTTTGTGGGTTGGTAGTCACTCCAGATACCAAAATATACAACCCTGATTCCCAAAAAGTCCAAACCTGGTCTTAAACTTTAATTTATAAACATGCGATCATTTGCTAATCCTTTGTGACATACTGTATATTCAATTGAAAACCGTCAAAGACAATATTTGTTGTGTTGAAACTATACTACTTGGAATATACACTGTAGCCTGAAAACCAGCCTAGCTCATATTTTATTTGCTCTGGCGTCAGGTCACTTTCCCATCCACCTGATGAAGCCTCCAGTGGGCCAATCACACACAGAGATTCCAGACTAATACGCATTTGTAATCAAGTCTGGTGATGTGAGGCTATACACTTAAAAGAACACACTGAATTCTTAATTTGATGCATACTATAAAAGTGAGTTTTTCATAATATCTTCAGTACAGCAGCAAACTACTACTTAAGCAGTAACTGGTGAATCTTGAAATCCTGGGTCAGTGCTACCTACCACTTCCTGTGTGTGCTTCACAATAAAAGCCAAGCTTGGTCCTGCCAGTTTAATGCTTTTAATGTGAAACAGCGGCAGTAGGAATCGACAGCAACTCCAAACAGCTCTGACTCCGTGTGAAAGAATGCAAACGGTAAACAGTGAGGCTGATATCGATAAGATAAAATTGTGCATGGTGTATTGTTTCCTCTGAATGTGTGAAGGAAGGCCGCCTCGTGTGGGAATGTCGGACTCTAACACTATCTATAAAGATGCAAGAGAGATAATTGCTGCAAAATATATAAAATCTGCCAACACTGGACAGATAAAAAAAATTGGGTCCAAGTATAATCATTATTGAAATGTGTTAATTCAGACACTTTCTTGCAGTGAAAAAGCACAACTTCCATTATTACAGTCGTCAGTGAACATCAAAGGAAGCCTACCAGGCTTTGGCCCTCTCCACTTAGCCATGATAACAGGCTGCATCGCTGTCTTTCCCATTTTCCCTCCTCTGTATCCTCTGATTTCTGTCTGCACACAAACACCAATTGGTCATTATAGTTTTTATTTTAAACGTGGGATCAAAGCAATGAGTTATAAATACCAGATGTGACTATCACAGCTGTCATCATCACGAGTTTATGTGGCTCCATAAACCACCAACAGTTTCACTGCTCCCGCTCGACGCTACACCGGCATGATTCATGACGGTAAATAAGCAAAACACTTGTTGAGAAAGAATAAGTCAGAGAGAGCAGGGAAAAAAAGGATCACTAATAAACTGATCCTTCAGCTTCAGTTTGTGTGTGTTTGAAGTATGATTGCGCGAATACCTCACAGCACAGTTGGAAACTGTGAGCGGCTGACATCACTACTGATCACAGAGCAGGCTGTAATGTTGGGGTTTGGCTCCTCAGCAGCTCCTCTGAGGATATACAGCGATCATGGAAACTAGAAATTTAATCCATGAGTGAAAAAATTGCTTTAAGAACCATGTAGGTTGGAGCTGTCTGTGTAACGGCTCCCAATGGGATTTTTCTTTCCCTCCAAACAACAAACCCAGTGACATTCAGTTACAACAAAGGAGCTGACATCATGAATGATCTCATCTCTCACTGCTTGATTTGACCTTACACTCTTACACTTAGTGCTTCTTCTTTTTTTGTTTTACTCAGGAATGGATCAAAGTGGCCTCACATGAAAGTGAAAACATAACCTTTTTTAAAAAAAATAAAAAATCCCATTTAGTCAATCAGGGTGTTTGTTTCTAGAAGAAGGAATCATAATGTGTCTTACAGTCATGTCAGGATGGTGGGGGGTGGGGTATATTCTGAGGTTTATATTGGGGTTTTATAGATTGTGGGTGCACTCCTTTTTTGCTTTTTTCTTTTTAACCCTCTCCGCCCTCGTGTTCCCATGCCAGGGCTTTGGTTTAAAGGTTTAGATGTCTGAGAATAAACTACTTTAATGTCGCTCTCACTCTCATCGTTGCACACACACCCAGCCGCCACACATCTGCCACTGCAGCCCACTTACGAAGAGCAGTCCTCGCCTCAAACCTTCAGCTTTTTAATTAACTTTTCCTTTTTTTTCTCATTGCACTTGGCAACTAAAGTGCTTAAACTCTGTGATATATAGCACATCCGTGTCTGCATGCACGCTTTTTTTCATATATGGCTGATTCATAGCTGTCAACTGGTTTCTTATTTGGTAAAGACGCTTCATGCAAACTGCTGTCTCTGCTCTAAAAATTCTGTTTGTTTTTTTCTGTTTATTCTGTAAAGACTGACAAAATGAGCTGAAGTGATGAATGTTTTTGTAAAGTTTTTTATCCCTTTGGATCACTCACCAACTGGTTGCATGTAAAGTAAGTTATTCGCTACCTACTACGCTCATTATTTCTCATCACTAATGTTTATACACATGTACATAATGCTAGTAGGCTAGCGTAGGATTAGCTGTCCTCTCAGTTTGATTTATATGCTCATGTACAATTTGTTCTGGACTCCCCTACTGAATAGTTGGTGCCTTATACGGGCTGAGCAATGCACAGAAACTTTGAAAAATGACAAGCATTAATATAAAGGATATTAATATCACTGAAGAGGAGGACTGACTGGTCCGTTAATATGTCTTCCATCTTGATATTTAAGATTTGCTGTTATCAGAACATCAGAAAAGACAAAAGGTTGGTTGTCATGCCTTATACACTTTGAAAGGACACATGTAACAAGTTAGTTACTGAGACATTGTGATAAGTAAAGTTTCACTTGGAATTTAGGCAAGCCAGATTCATAGAAAATATTATTGTCCTGTAAATATGCTGGCTCTTTTTTTTATTATTATTGAAAAAAACTTATTTTTTGTATGAGGTCTGTAATTTTCACAGAGTATTAGTTTATCTTACCTGCGTTCGAGGAGCTTTTGTCTCATGATAACGTAGAGGGCGAGCCTGTTTTCACTGCATTTTATATTTGTTCTCGAGAGTTTCTGACCAATTATTTTGTATGTTGTTGTTTGACTGATTGATGTCTCGCAGGAATCAGAGATGGAAGTGGGGTAGATTGTATTTTGTTCCTTTGTTTGCAATAAAAGACCATCATTATTGCACTCAAATGTGTCCTGGGTTTCTGCTTTCAGAGAGGAGGGTTTTATTTTCTGTTAGTAAGTAATTTAACTTTTATCAGTTCATCAATTTTTTAGATTAATATTGTGTCAATATAATCAGTCTTTAGCTTTACAGATACAGGGGAGGAGTAATTAGTTTGTAGAGACAAGAAAATCAGTCAGTGTGTCTATATTTTCAACCTTTTACAACTTTGCATGTTAACATGTTACATCTTTTTTTTGTGCATGTTGGAATTGAGATTGAAAGTTTTTTATCGATCTTGGTAACATTAGTTGACAAAACAGTTTCAGTAAGGTTCTGGAGATTTTGATTGTATCTTAATCTATATCTGCCCTTTCCAGCAGAGATTTCCCAGTTATCATGGATTTGTAGGTGCTTAAATGTCAACATGCATCTCAATCAGAAAGTTCAGGAAAGCTACTAAATGGACCTTGACGTGAGATTGTTTTGTCATCTGATGTGGCAAAGGTCATGAATTAACCTTCAGTCCGAGCTTGTAGGCAACAACGGGAACAAGAAATCTTTAAAAGCAGTAAAAACAAAAAATGACCACTTATGTACCCTGAGGTGGGATTGTTCCATCCAAAAATAGTTCTTAAGTCAGGATCACAATGGCAGGTAATAATCTACCATCTGTTTGACAAAAAGTCTTAACTCAAAGTCCAAATGCCAGATTTTGTGAGAGCTTTCAGCCGTATCTGGCGTTTTGGCATTTTGCCCTTTCTTTGGATAGCAACAGTTAAAATGCAGGAAAGAAACACAGGTGCAGGACGTTGCAAAAGTCTGTAAACTGGGGACAAACAAAATAGTATAATTTCTTCTTTGTTGCATTTGTATTGTAATGTGGATTCTTTTTCTCATTGAATTTAAGATGTTTTCCCTTTTATTTATATGTATGTTCATTCATTATCTCCAACCAGCTATCTAATCTCGAGAGACGAGGGATACCCTGGACAGGTCCATCTATCACAGGGCTGACACATAGAGACAGACAACCATTCACGCTCTCATTCACTTCTACGGGCAATTTAGAGTCACCAATTAACCCTTAGCTGCATGTCTTTGGACTGTGGGAGGAAGCCGGAGGACCCAGAGACAAATATTGAATATAAAGTCTTATTTGATCAACACATTCTAACTATTTTGTGGTAAATATGATGAATTGGTGCTTTTTTCTGTGTGATATCATTGTAATTTAAATCTTTTTGGAATTTGGACTGTGTTTTTGACTGTTGCATACACATCACCTGATGGCCGTTTTTGCCAGAAAAGAAAAAAAAGTCAGATTGATGATGAAAATAACTGTCTATGGCAGCCAAAACAAAACAAAAACACTCAATAGATAGATGGATGGATGGATGGACAGATTGTTCTCCCCCATACAAAGTAAAGATGTTTCAGTCTTTCAGGCCAGTGGTCATCAGTCTCTGTCACCTTCAGCCTCTTCCACCGTCCACACCTGTGATAGTAACTAACTGACCCATTTCACGCAGCTCTCCATCCTGTCTAACTCAGCACCCTCTTCATCACCGGTTCACAGAGTGAGGCGAGTGAGGCTGCCAGGGTTTTTTTTTTTTTTGTCACACCTGCATCGACCACCCACAGCTCCCTCCTGTCACCCATCCATCCTCAGGGAATAAGACGTGTCTGCTTGAATTTGTGAAGTTATCGTACTGGAATTATGCCCTCAAAACATTTACAAAGGAATTTACAATGGCAGCCCCTAATCCAGGCCCTCCCTCTTTAAGTGCCTGTGTTTAATCCCCAGTGTTAACCTGGATTTGGAGGTGACGCAAACACTATCAATATGTGTTTTTTAGCAAAGTGACAATCGCCCCCTCTGGTCCAGATTAAGAGCAGGAGGAGAAACCAGATACTTAATCCTCTGTGGCATGTCGGACAGAAATCTCCCTTCTTGGACTTCACTTTCATCACTTCAGCGTCCGCGTCGCCCCGGCCCAAAAGCACTCAGTCTATTATCATGGTGTTGCCTGACTGGGATAACCTCGGCCTAATCCATCACTGCTACCATCTGCATGTTTGTGCAGGCAGCGGGGGTAAATAACGCTGTGTTGGTGGGCTTGGGTTACCTCTCCTTTTTGCTTTCTTAAGTTTTTGGCAGATGGCTGCGAAGGGCATTTTTTCACACTTAATGAATCCGTCAGCAAATGTGTTTAGTTTTGTTACCTCGTAAAACAGCAGCGGGTCCTTTCAACATTCTTCAGGACCCCACCCAAGGATGTTAAAGTCGAGGCAGGTTTCTGCATCAAACTGTAACCTTTAGAAAGTATTCCTGTAAAAATGCCTGTTTTCTTCTTCACTGCCGGTGGTATTTATTTTTTGGTACCTTTCATGATTTATTAATTCGCACTGAAGGAAAGAAAGGTGGCCACTTCTGTTTTGTTCTCCTTCCCTCCTCCTCCCCCCTCCTCTTCAAAAACACTGATTGTTAGCTAATGAACACGAACGCAGCACCGGGGAGCTCACTTCAAAGGCCACAGCTGACTGAGCTGAACAGACAAATTGTTTGAGCTCATGGGTTTGGAAATAATGAAATGCTGCAGAGGGTGGGAGAGTGCGGAGCAGTTACAACAAAAATGTTGTCACATGGCCTGCGGTCTCGCTGGCCCTCTTCTCGGTGTGAAGTGTGTGAGGCTTCAGGGCAGCAGCCACCTGTGGCTGAGACAGGGGCGGCGGGTACTGGGAAAAAATAAAATCTCTGTTTCACTCTCTTTTAGGAGAGAATAGTGAGAAGCAGACATTTCTATTCTGTTATATTTTATTTTAGTGGATATTCTTGAGCTTTCAATCACAAAATCTGCACCAGCAGATGGAGTTCATGATTCAACATGATTCGTCTCATTGTTTTAGTTTCACATCCGGTAACCTTCCATTCACTTTTTCCACTCTGATCAGCATTACTCTACAGGAAAAGAAGAACTGTACATGTCCAAATATCACACAGACTAAATCAGAGACTATCTGGTGAACAGAGTGAAGCTTTTAGCAGCTAAAGAACCAGATATTTCCCTCTGGAGTTGGTGGAGACCAAAAACAGAGCTAAAAGGAGTGTGAATATAAGATAGATTCTTGCACCTGGTTCCATGTTGTGTTTGGATGTTTTGGATTAATTTTTCTTGGATCTGACAGGCCGTCCACCTTTATATGCAGTTCATAAGGCGTCCCACACATGCACATTTCCTGAACCACACTCCACAGGCACCATAATGGTGATTGCTAAAAAAAAAAAAATCAAGAACAGGAAGAAAAAGCTTGCACATTTAGGACAGAAAATGACGGTAAGATGTGTTTCCTGTTTGTTGTTTTTGGGTGAAAAACAAGAAAAATGCAAAAAAGAGGAAATACAATGTGACACTACGTAACAATATAGGACCAGAGATGAGAATTACAGCCACCAACTGGACTGGAGTGTGAAAGTGAAGGAAGAGATCAGCTGGAGCATGTGCAGTCAGTGGGCTTGCTGGTGCTACATATACATACGTTCACATAAGGCAGAAACTCACGAACATGTGGATGTGTAAGTATGCACTGGACAGGTGATAAAATGTCTGTTTTGTGTTTAACTTACAGCTTGTTTCTGCAACTCCCACGAAGCAAAAGTAAATCAGAAGTTACACGTTAAAAGATTTAGGTCCTTAAAGTGCTCAGGAAGAAATAAAGTTCGACAGTTTCATGATGACAACTGGCTGAACTCTTTCTGCTGAGGAACCTCGTGTTACTCGATCAGACTGTTACTAAAATGACCTATTATTTTGTCAACAGTTGTTGTTTTTAGATTGTAGCATAAAGCAGATCAGGTCTCAGGTCAGTCTTTGGTTTTTCTTTCTTTGCTTTCATTCTTAGTTCTTAAACAACTGAGCAAGTAAAGAAGTCAATGAAGGAGTGTTTTAAACAGCCTGAATCATTTTCTTACTACAGACAAAATCCAAAAAATAAACATTTTCATTCCTCTTCAAAAAAGCCTGTGGCCTCTGCTCTGTCTGCAGACTGCTACTGTTCCACTCTGTCGTTTGTGATTTACAAGCCACAAGTGCAGGCTTTTCATTGGGATGTACAATGGGAGCATTTAAATTAATGCAGTGCATCACAGACATGACCATCACATGCAAGCAGAGAAACATCTGCTCTATGCTGCAGTGTGGAAAACACTTCCTGTAGAGTTTTTTCACCACGGGCAGAAAGAACGGTCGAATGTTTCTGATAAAAACAGCACGAGAGAGAAAAGGCTCTTATCTGAGTCATCACGTGTTGATGAAGCCCCCATGCATCACCTTCTAGCAGTAAATTTGACTTGTTTGCAGAATGAATGACGAGAGGTTGGGCACCGGGACAAAACCCTCTTTGTGCGGTGACTCCTCTGAGACCGGGAGCAAAGACAATGAAGGTTTTCATCGATGAGCCACATTGTTACTCTAGATTGCTCTGAGGGCCATTCATAGATCCGATCCTGTGTTCCCAGCTCGCTCTGCCGCCGTGGAAAAAACCTCGCCGCTCTGAAGCGCTGCGTTTCTCTCTGCTGACTCAGAAAGTTTTCCAGAGACAGTTTAAAGAAAAGCACTGAGAGCAGCATATCTTATTGCACAATATGAAATTAAACTGGGATGATAGAGTGGTTTTCTCTGGAGCCTAATAAATAAGGTATAAACACACAGATAGGATGGACGGTAAGAAAATATCCTCAGGATCATTCTTCCTTCTGGCAGACTGACCAACTCTGCCGCCCACTGCTGTAACAGGCACCTTTAAAGACTAAAACACGCACATGCTGGAGTGCAAGAGGCAGACAGTTACATGGTTCAACATATGAGGCTCTGAGTTTTTCTAATGGATCAGCCTCTAATTGGGCTCATGGCATGCCACAGGCTGTGATCAGAATGGGTGGGCAGCCGTCTTACTGGGCCGTGACAGGGAGACCCCCACATCCCGCGGCATTGTTCTGCAGTGCTGGAGCAGATATAATCTTCAGTGAATTTTAATCCCTGCAAAACAATGCAATGGTCCCTGGGAAATGTCCGTAGGGTATATAAAAGGAAACAACAACACAGAATTTGAATGGAGCAGGCAAAAATACAGCTAGGGCTGGACCTGACGTGCAACTTTATACATGCTGGAAAAATACCGTCTGGAAGAAGTTTACATTCTGCAGTTACAAGACTGAGGGCAGAATCATGGCCTGCGATGCCTGGCGCAGCGGGCACAAAAGCACAACTGAAGCTGCGCTCTCCAATATACCAGTGGAGGTAACAAGTAAAGAGCAAATCAGAGCGTTTCTGTAACCAAAGAAGTGAAAAGAATGTGTCACTGCTGTTCTCTCTGCACAGAAGGAGAACAAGAGAGTGGGATGTGTATCAGAAAGCCTGTTTACAGTTGGTTTTAAATGCATCTTGGGGGATCGGATCACAAGAGGCCTTTTGTGATCGGATCACTCAAACCACTTGCCGAGGTGGTCTAGAACCCATTCACCACATTTATTTTGTAGTGTAAACGCTGATGCGTCCTGGACAAAGACGTAACAACACTGCGGGCCACGTGGTGGTCGTGTTGATGACAGCTTGTAACCGGGCTGTTTACCAGGGTATTGTCAGCATGATAGAAACTAACTTGTTGTTATCCAATGTAATAATTGTGTGCGGGGCGATTTCACTGGAGACACATGGTACACACCGGTGTAAACGCCGATGTGTCTCATTCGCCCACTTGTGATCTGATCACCCAAGATGCATTTTAAAACCACGTCTAAACTTACTAACCAAGTCTAAAGTCTCATAAATAACTCATACGGACCTGTTCAGCTGTAGCTTCATGAAGCTGCTCAGCCATGGTTATTTTTAAGAGAAGCCAAACATAAATTGGCAGCTTTCTCCAGCTACAACATCTGGGCCTGAAAACTGAAGGCAATGTGGAGGCTCCAAAGCTGCAGTTCCTCAACTGGCCACTTGAGGCAGACTCCAAAAGGGAGTCAATCCTTACTGAGCTCCATGTTAAATGTTTTGGTCTTCAGAGAACCACTTTTTCGTCCATCATGTTTTAGATGTCTTCCAGCTCCAATACAGCTGATAAACTCATTATGACCTGCTGAAGCTGCTTGATACCAAGCTGATTATTTAGATCAGCTGTGTTGGAGCAGGAACAGATCTAAAACAGGAGAGTTTTTGGAAGTACTGCACTAGAGGTAAGGTCACAGGCTCACAGGATGTGCCTTGCTTCAGTTTCTCCTATAGTATTCTACTGTGATGTGATGCTCCCACAAAAGCATCCCTGTATTTTGACCTTGAATATCTGCAAAAATATCCTTCAAAAAATCCAATTGTTGTCAAGATATTTCACTCCGATCTATAGCTGTCAACCCTAAAGTGGCATGAAACGAAAAGCCAGGCCATCACAGGATTCATCCTTTGTGGAGCAAGAAAGTGTGAAAAATTTCATGGCAATCCATCCAACAGATATTTCAGTCTGGACTAAAGTTGTGGACGGAGCGGCATTGCCATCCGTGGAGCCACGCGTCTAAAAAGACTTAATATTGACAGAAGAATTCCATCATCTATCACTTTCAGGGACTTCTGTCCATCTGTCTGTCTGCGTGTCTGCTGTTGTTATTTTTAGTGTTAAAGCTCTGTTTCCTTCACCTGCTGGTGTCTGTCAGCCTGCGACTCCTACAAGGCCCAAGAGGCAGCATCTAATCTGGCTGACCAGACGCCCACCCGCTCCCCTCCGCATGCTTCCTGTGAACAGTTGGACAGCGGGTCGTGTGGATGCAGTCTGACAGCCGAACCGGCCGTCCACTCTCCGCTCTGCTGCCACCAACTGTGCGTGCACGTGACGGCTCTCGTCATGTGACGGCTGCCTGCCTCGGTGTCAGCGGCCTGCGGACCACCAGCGGAGGCTGTTGTTGTTAGTTCCAAGTCCTTGGAGCAGATGAGTGGCTGTAAAACCTCACCTGACATTAAGCCGCTGCAAGCTCAGCTTATTATGAATCAGTCAGCTCGTTTGTATTTCATAATGTTTTATACACCTGTTTAGCTCTGATTTGTGTCTGCTGCCTTTTGTTTTCCAGTCTTTTATCTAACAGGGAGCCCTCTCCTGACTGGGACAGATGAGGCCGTCACACTCAGCTGTTCGGCTGGATGATGTATCACCAGGCTCGGGCTTACAGTCAGGACATGTGCTTTTTTGCTACAACAACATCAGCAAGGCCTTAACATATCTGATTTATGGCTCTGATTTACTGCAGGGGCCGACGGAGCGTTCACATACCTAAAACAGATAGAGGTCGACATCATTATGAGCTCAGCCTTGTTAATTTTATGGCTTTTACTGTCAGATTAGAGCAGTTTTATTAGATATTTTCATCCTATTCAAATGTGTTGCCTGCTTTTGTTGAGGAAAACAGACTCCACTTTTAAGCATTTTGTTGTTTTTTACTATTATTTTGTTTACAATTTGTTGTTTTAATGTAATTTCCCCCTGAGATATAGTAAGACATTTAAACATTCTTTATCTCTCATTTAGTGTTACGCTACTTGAAAGCATGATGCATTCATGTAATCCAAAAATATATGACTTTTCCTCTGCTGACATATATTTACATAATGCATGTATGTTATGAACACAGGACCTGTTCCATAAGGAGTGTTTCCAAAATAAGCCAGGCTTGTTTCAGTTGGTCAGACTCATGTTCGGTTGATTTGGTCTGCATTGATCTGCAGCAAGAAATTGGCAAATTGCCTGAATTATAAGGCTCACATACTGCAGGTTTTTGCAGCTCGAGACATATTTGTTTTGTTCTTGTTAAATGTCTCCCTTAGTTTTATAATGTCACACATTTTAATGTCTCCTTTCATGTATCTATTTTTTTTAAAAGTCATTATGAAATTGGCTCTTCACTCCCTCTCTTGACATTAATGTACTTCTGATTGAGTTTTCATCATTCAAAGCTTAATAAAAGATAATTGTTGTTGAAGGTCTTGCATGACCCCGCTAAGCTCTGGGAACACCTGTGCTGTTTGGAGTCAACGAGACTCAGGTGAACTCAATCTGTGCTGAATCAAGGCTCCCACAGCCAACAGGAAAAACCACATCGTCTGTTTGCTCTGTTTCGCCACCAGCTGGACCTGTTTTCCTTTATGCTTGTCAAGATCGTCTAAAAGTGAGTTCTTTAAGGTTTATCTACTATTTGTTCAGATCAGTTGATGATTAATGTCTTGACTTTATGGCAAACTTAACTAAACTAAGACCCTGCTAGATAACAGAGTGTACAATTGACTGAAAAACCATCACTCGTCATTGTCAGAGACAGTATTTATCACTGTTCCCTCTCTTTGTCTTGGACTTGTTTTCTTTCAATAGTTCCCTGATTAACCACTTGACTTCCTAATTATCTATGCCCTCATCTAAAACAGAGGCACTTTTGGCTTAATTAAACCCAGCCATGATCATATACACAAGCAGGGATGACAAAAGCAAATAGAGACAAAAGGAGGAGAGGAACTCCATTGTTCCAGCACGGCACAGGCGTGTGTTGCGGCAGAGGCGAGGATGAGGTGAAGCACAGCTCACGTCAAATCGAATAAATTACTCTGAACAAGGAGGGGCGGCAGGCTGCGGGAGGCCCATTTAGGAGCTTTTAAAGTCGAACAGCGTGAAGTCTTAATTACTGAGACTTAACACTGGCCAGCGCCGCGCTCACGCAGAGATGGTCAGGAGTTGGAGGCTGCTGCCCCCGCGGCTTCAGAGGAAGGAGAGAAGACCGAAAACCGAAGACAAAACAGAACGTTTCCACCGTCTCGGCCAGCAGGAGGGAAAATAAAGGTTGATTGAATTTCATTTCATTTCTGGACTGTAAGATAAAAGCAGCGCAGGCCTCATCCTGTTGAGGATGAAATGGATTTTCCAACAAATTACATTCTTTTTTCACCGTTTATCCGTCCTGTCAGGCTAAAGCTTCATGCACACTCGGCTTTATTGGCAGTAATGATCTCAGGTTGCTCCCCGCTGACCAATCACATGTTAATGTTGCTGCTCAGATGAAGGGGTGAGGGGCCTTTACTTGGAAGAGGACCAGAGGGGGAGAGAGGCCCCGGCTCCATTAGTGTGAAGGTGTGGATGATAATAAGGATGCACATGCTGACCTTTGACCTTTACTTTACTAGAGTTGTCAGGCTTCAGATGTGTCTTTACTGCTTCAGCTTCACTTCACAGTTTGGTTAAAATATGGGCAGAACCACAATTAATTATAGTAAACTAGTAAACCACAAGACTAGCAGTAAGAATTTAGTAAGACTTAGCAAAGATGCATTTCTATGCAGATGATCCACTTATTTATATCATCACCCATCGCTTAAATAAAACTTTAGTCAAACAGAACAGAATCCAGCTGTTCAGTACATAAGTGGGACTCGTGTCTGTGCAGGACCAAATACAAAAATTGGGGGTTTGCAACATACTACTGTTGTGTTTTATCTCCAGTTCTACCTCGACATTGTCTTAACCTTTTTAGCCACAGTTGCAGTGTTATGTCAGCTCTTCAGGTAACTTTAAAATATTCTAAATTTGTGTACATGATTCGTATTATTCAGCCTTTTATCACATTCATATTAATTTCACCCAGTCCCACTTTTTAAACTGTAGAGCTGGCAAAACTTTGGCTTTTCACCATTCAGTATTCCCACCACTCTCTAGTTTATGAGTTAAACTTCATTTGGAAACTTTGCTTCCTTCTCATTAGTGGTAAAATATAACTAAAAGTATATTTAGTCACCACCCTTATACTTGTACTTCACATGAGTATCTCCACTTGAGTAGATGACTTAAATATCGAGCCAACAGCCTCGTGTACTGTTGTCTATGTAGAAGAAAAACAATAACAGCAGTAAAATGCAACATACGCATCAATGCATTAATAATCATCCTATGATATTATAAACAATAGTACAGATAGTAGTTTTTTCTTTTGATACTTTAAGAAAATTATTTATTATGTACTTAAATGATTCTTATAGTAAATCTATAAGCAGTACTTTCTGCACTGCTGTATGTGAACAACAACAACAAAACTCTCACATGTAATGTTACTATTTCTCAAGCCTCTCAGGCCCTGTTTAATTTTATTTTATGTTAATTTTGTGAATTGTGTGTGACTGTGTGTTAACCTGTTTATGGGTGTCTCTTGTAAAACACATAACGTCTCTCCAGAGACGCTGCGGTTAAAAAAAGGTCGAACAAACAACACCTAAAGTTCCTGTGCTATTTGTTAATTTGGCATTTCGTGCATTTGTTTTTTATAATTTATTATTAGAACTGTTTTAATAGGAAAGTTTTACTGCAACTAAGTAAAATCTCACCTGAGTTGAACTTGACATCATTCTGCACAGTCAGGACTCTTTTCTCTCCTAATTAGCTGAATATCTGGGCGTCTCCTGCGGTGATATCAGAGCAAATGTCACAGTATGTTTCTTATTTTGGCTGAGGTACGCGTCTGCTCTTGTCTAAAAATCGCCCTGGGCTGTGTTACCTTCAGAGGTCATGCATTGGGCCTTCAGCAGCCGCGAGGATCAGGGGTCTGGTAGCCGTGACGATACACTTTCATTTCAGCCAGCTAGTAATCCCACAATGCAATAAAACTGTCTGGCCCCTGAGTCTGGCTCCAGTCAGACCAACTTTACTCACAAAATTGTCCTACCCCCCCTCAGTATTATTAAGTGGAATGTAAATCTCTAAATAGAAGTTTAGAGCTCGCCTCTGTTTTTTCTTTCCGAGATTCGAGGTGTCATTAAAGAGCAATTGTCCAGGCGAGAGTCAGTAATTACCCAGAGGGAGAGAGTCGTTCTCTGCGTGTTATAATAGAGGAGTGCATCGCAACCAAACCAAGACACCACCAGCAGGGGCAGAGGTCACTGCAGTCTGGTCAGGCTGTGTTTACGTTGGCCGGGGAGTTACAGCTGTGTGCAGTAAGTGTGTCTCTGGGTTCAGACATTATCTCACAGTTGGTTTTGGTCAACTCCTCAAAACAAACAAGTGTCTTCTGCACTTTATTCTACCGTCTTGTGCGATGTTTTGTAGAGATGAACACCAGCCTGAATAGATAAAGTATCCGGTTTAAGTGGGAAAAAGTCTTTGTCTTCTTTGTAGAGAAGCTACTATGTAAATATAAATCATGATCTTTATAGCAGCTACAAGAACTTTCCCTTTAATTTGAGTTTGGCATTAACTGCAACAGGCCCAACTGAATTATTTCAGCAGAAACAAGTTGTGAATACAGCATTTTGTGCTGAATCATGTTAGCAAGCTTATTTATTTACACATCCAGCAGTAACAAAGCAATATTATCATTTGCTTGAAATCATGTTTTCTGGCCACCTTGGAATGATATTTTCACATGAGGAGACAGAGTTTTTGTCATTGCACCAGCGAAGGGAATATGCAAATAGATTTTTTTAAACTCGAGAAACTGACACGACGCCGTCCTACACCTCACCATCATGATGTAGTTATTTCAACATAGTTTTGATCCGTTTATTGCAGTTAAATCACAACAAAATTGGTTTATTTAGTGTTCATACTGCTGCAGTAGTGCTGTAATGGCAGTCATCCAGACACAGTTTCTGAAATCCACCGAGCTGTGTGCACCTCAGATCAGATTATGATCCCAAAAAAATATTTATACATATATTGTTTTTTCCTCATTTTAAAGAATCTATACAAGAACAGTATAACTTCCATCCCTAAAAATAAAACTTGAGTTTCTATTTGAACCTGTGCAGCAGAGCCACACAGCACAGAAAATGTGAAACCTATTGATGACTTCAGTTTCCTTAATACAGATTCATTTCATACACTGTGGCCTGAGTCACTGAAACCAGACCCTGGTTTATTAACCTTACCTCCTGTATCACATATTCACGTGAGTTTGTGCGCTCAGAATGACCCCTTGCATCCTGACGTGGACCAAATCTAATTATAAGCAGGAACAGAGGGTTGTATAAGGTAAACGCAAGGTGGAATGTATCAGATCAGGTCAAATACTGTGCAGTTTATTTTCGACTTTGTAGTGTATTTCATGGCTATCTTTGCCTGTTATTGATTTAAAAAACTGGAAAACAGCTGCATTTATTGAATTAAAGGCCTTTGCATTTCAGTTTCGACCAAAAAAATGCTAAAAATACAACAAAAAAGTGTTCCGTACAGCATGAAAACCATGAATCAATCCAAGAATATGCCATTAACAAGGGACTTTATGCTCCACAATAAAGATATAGGGCAAAACTTAGTGCTCATCATTAACTTTTGCCCATTAAAGGAATCAATTAGCCTCTGATCAGCGAGCCCACATAGTTGGGATTTATGGCTTCAGGCCTTTCAGGCTTTTAAAAGCTGGTTAAGAGGATATTGGACTGATTCTTGACAAATGCCTCCCACACCCAGCGGCGTCACCAGCAACATAATCACTTAACATTAGGCAGCGAATGCTGAGTCAGTGTAGGTAAGAGGAAGGTCAGGCTGCGTGTTACTGCCAGAGGCGGAGAGCGCGGTCACTCAGGGACACTGAAGACACCTCCTGGCTGACAGAGTCTCATTTGAAATCTATTAAATCTCCTGGCAGAGTCGAGTTTCTCGTTAGAGGGTGAAATTATGGGAATGCCCCTTTAGATGCTGTTGTCATTGTGTTAACACGGGCAGACCTACAGTACAGTGTGCTGCAGGAATGCACTGGTTGAGCGGTCATTGCGTACACAAGAGGCGCCACGGGGATTTCTGAGGGCCCCCTGTCCTCTGTGTGTGTGTGTGTGTGTGAGTGTGTGTGCGTGAGTCTGTGTGTATTTCATGACTGGTTAATAGGCTGTAATTCACCTCAGGAGCAGATTTACTGATCATAAACAGGTACTCAATTATACATAATGCATGCTGGGCTTTATGTAGGATAGCTTTGGTTTGTTGTCCTACGTGAAAACAGAAGTAAATGTCATTCAAAGCTACTTCTGTGCATATTTTGGATTAATTACCTGGATCCAAAGCTGTAAAATAACTTTAATGGAGTAAAAAGTGTAACATTTAGGCCTGGAATGTAGCAGAGAAGAAGTTTAGCAGAATAAAAGTCAAGCAGTCAAGGAAATGATCTTAAAATCAATAGAAAATTAACAGTACTGGAGCAAATATTTGAGCCGTATAAAAAATATATATAAAATATAGTCTAGAAGAATTATAATAAAAATATTATAATTCTTCTAGACTACATTTTAGCTGCAAATATTGTACTTTTGAACTTAAACCACAACAGTATATTCAGTTGTCAAAATTAACTTAACTGACAGTAAAATGCTGCTTACATAAATGCATCAATGATAATAATAATAATCCAGTAATATATTTGGAATATATGATAGTAGTGATAAGTGTGGGCTTTCTGCAGAACGATTACTTTTGATGCTGATACTTTTAGACTTTACTTGTAGTGGAGTATTTTCACAGTGTATTTTATTTGTACTTTTACTCAAGTAGTCATCAGAATACTTCTTGCACTACTGCTCCTTGGTTTGTGTTTTTGGCCTCAAACTAATCAGTTATCAGTTGTGCCCATAGGTGGCAGCCATGCGTTTTGTTCTGCTGGAATCCAAAACAAAATCCTGTTGCACAAACTTTGCATCGAGAACTTTTTTCCTTTTACATTTGTAACCTGAACCCGTGCAGAGCAATGTGGAATGGGCTCGTACCAACTATAAAAGCAGATTTAACAGTCAGAATAAAGACTTCGACATCAACTAATGGAAGCATAATCTTCTCCATCACAGCAGTCTGGGTGTGTGTGAGTGTCGC
>CAFUXE010001182.1:357738-369985 GCA_903364295.1 Serranus cabrilla
TTTAGAAAGCTCTGCTATTCCTCTTGCTCAGTCAGTTTGAATGTGAAAAGCCCCCTAGTGGTCACAGGCTGCCTTGTGTTTGAAGTCGTGCATACAAGCTTACACGTTGCTCTGTTCGTTTAGGCACTTTAGTGTCCAGATCCTGATCCCTGCATGGAAACAGTGGATGCATATGTGGCAGACTGAACAGTAAAAATCCCATTAAAATGAGCCAGGCCAGCCAAGTCATTTGTTCATTCACACCCCATTGAAGTACTGCAGCTCAGGTAATTTTCTAGCGGCAGCGGTTTTTTAAATCCTCGCACATCTGTAGGTGTTAACAGAGGAAAATTGCTTAATGGTACGTCCCCTTCCCCAACACCCGATCTCACTCCTCTCGCTCATTAGGGATGGCTGGTTATTGTGTGACACCACAACTTTGATGTATTTGATAATAGACTCTGATCTCTGCTGATTCCCTCGTATTAAGCCTGCGGTTCTCTCAGCTTTGGTTGGACAGCAGCTGGGCCAGACATCTGCTCTCAGCTGCAGCCCGGCCAACAGATGGGACAGGTGATAAGCCTAAGTCAGCAGTCTCCAAAACCCGAGCAGAAGCCCCTTACAGCTTGTGTTTAGCTAACATTCAGCTCATCCGGCTCCGGCTTCCTATTCAACAAAAACACCCTGAGCCTCTGCTTGATATCTGACTTTTTAATTTGCTGGAAAAAACATTAGACCTTGTGAGAGAATAACTCTTCTCGCCTTTCTTCCTGCTCTTTAGCGATGCCAAATGTGACTATTAAAGCAGAGATGGTACAACAAGGAGGAAGTGAGTTCTGGGTGGTCTCGTGCGTTTCGTCTGGAGGGAGACCTGACGCTGACATCTCCTTGGCTTTGAACAGCGGCGAAGAGCTGCAGACTGAGATCAACACAGACCCACAAACCATCTCAGTCATCCTCCCTGCTACAGAGTATGAGGGGCACAGTGTCACCTGTGTGTTTGACCACCCTAAATTCACACACAAAGAGACACGAGTCATAACACTGCCATCTTTTTGTGAGTATTATTTCACCTTTTAAAAAGCACTGCTGATGGTCATGAGTTACAGAAACTGATGTTCTCTCTATCCTGCAGATTTGTCCGGAGTTCACTTGTTGTACTCCGAGCTGGGAAGCGACAGCGATGACCTCCAAAGGACTGAATCTGTAGAGCTGCAGGAAGGACAGAGGGACGCCGTCATCCACCTGCAGGTGACGGGGAATGTGCCGCGTTACAACGTTACCTGCAAAAAGTAAGAAATATTTGAATAAAAGAACATTTTTTCTTTTTGATTAGTTGCAAGAGTCTTTATTTCTTTTTCTCTTAAATAAAAAAACAATTGTAAGTGGAAACATATTGACAGACAGGGGTAACATCAACACTGCCTTTCTCTCGTGCACATGAAGACTGAAACAGCCTACGTACCTTGTGGTTTGGTGCCACCAAATGTTTCACCACATCCTCCACAAATGATAGACGGCCGGAACCAGAGACAGACACGTTTCCTGATTGAAATAACACATTTAGTATTGATAAGACATTAAGCATGAATTCATCTTTGTATCTGTGCTTGTGTTTCCCTGTAGAGATGACGGGCCCTTGCCTGAAGGCGTGGAACTGGGTGGCAGCACCCTCACAGTTCAGGGTGCTGTGGAGCATCAGCACGCCGGCCTGTATGAATGTTTCTTCTCGTACCACCATCTCGAAGCAGCGATGAAGTTTAATGTCACAGTTAAACCTAAAGTTACAGAGCCTGGTGGGTAAAAATATATCCTGAATCTTCTGCATTGCTCGGACTGTAAAATATTTATGTTGAACTTCTTTTCTCTCAGTTCCTCCCACAATACGAGTTGATCTGCGGCGTGAGGATGGACGCCGGGTGATTGAGTGCTCAGCAGCTGATGCTGTTCCTGCAGCCAACATGTCCTGGCTTCTACCAGAGGGTGTGTCTGGAGTCTCTTGGTTCAATTTCACTTCTCATAATGGAAGCCACTCTATCAGGGGAGTTTTACTCCTCCCTGCCTGCTCGCCTTGGGAGCTCACTGCAGAGTGTGTGATAAATCACCCTGCGTTTGAGGAGCCACAGAACAGAAGCATAACCCTCCCTCCATGCGGTATGTTCGACAAATCAAGCGATGGATGATTTTGTCTGAGTAGCGGACACATTTGGCCGTATAAGCGCCATAGATTTTGTACTTTTTGTTAACAGAAACTCCCTCGCTGCCTGCAGTAACTTTTCTTTCCCATGCAGCTCGCCCAAACATCACCATCGACTCCAGCACGGAGTGGAAAGATGGCGATGAGTACACAAAGGTGGACTGCTCTGTGGACAGTGTCGGCCCTGCAGCAAACATAACCTGGCATGTTGGAAACAGGGACAACAGCATCAGTTATCCGTCTGAGACTGAAGTCCAGGCTGGTGGTTTGGTGTCGGCCCGGAGCTCTGCACGCTTCTTGTCCTCTTTGTATTCTGGTCAGAATGTAACGTGCACGGTGGAGCATCCGAGCCTGGAGGCACCAGAAAAAAGAACAATACACATTCTTGTGCAAAGTACGCTTCTTTCTTTCTTTCTTTGAAAGTTGTGACTCACACAATCTCGCACAGCTGCTCATCCCCTTCCTGTCATCCCTTGTTTTCTTTTTCAGAAGCCCCTCTGCTGAGCGTGTCTGTGGTGAGGCGGCATGACTCTCAGCTCTGGCTGGCAGTGTGTGACTGCAGAGGGGAGGGAGCGGGGTCCAACCTCGCCTGGGTCCTTCCCGAAAACGCCAAAGGCCAAACATCCCTGAGCTCTGAGTACGAAGGGCGCATCCTTAAAGCCAGGCTGACCTATCAGTTTCCTCTGGCCCTGCATGAGGGGCAGGACCTGACCTGTGTGTATCATTTTGAACATGGAGTCACAGAGAAAAAGACCCTTCACATCCCCAGATACCGTGAGTTTAACAGAAACACTAAAGTCACTCCAAATGTTCATTCCTCCATCCAAAGAGTTTGGTCTTTAAGCTTCGACTGACTTTTCTACAGATATCTCCTCTGTGAGAGTCTTAAACCACACGACTCCTCTGCAAAGCCGCTACGGTGGTGAACCCGTCACACGCAGACTTTCTCTCCAGGAAAATCATCACGTGCAGAGAGTTCTGCTCCGCGTCGAAGGCAACGTGCCAGAGTACAACCTCAACTGTAAAAGGTGGCGTATCCTCAATCATCTGTATGCAAATCTGAATTGTTTCCATGAACTGGAAATCAGTTTTAAGATATTCATTTTTTTCTACCGTCAACAAATCCCATAAGAAGGCCTGAACCAACAATAAAAAGTTATAGCTGATCTATTTCACCTTTAGTCAACTCGACAAACACTTCCTGCCATACATATAAATCAGAAAAGCTTATACCATAAAACACGTTTAAGGAATTAAATGTTCTATAAATCTGTTTGTGAATGATATATGAACGACTTCATGGGAACCTTCTGCAGCACTAAGATCCACCAAACGTTCCTGTTTCATTCCTTTATATTCTGATGTGGAAATTTCTGACTCAGTGTGAGAAACTCACTTTGAAAAAAACATTTGTATTGTAATAATTCACACAAGAGACTACAGGTGAAAAGGGTAAATATGTAAGAAATAGACATCAGCATGAAACTTACCCAGCTGATTAAGTTTTGACATTTCTGTTTAAATATGCAAATGAGGCATCATCTAATGCTAACTTTTGCATTTATTTATCAGAAATCTGCAGACACAAAGAGGCAAAATTGTAAATTAACCATCTTTATGTGTGTTTTGGTTGTTTTTTTCCCCACTAGTCTCACATAAAACAATTTATTAAGGCAAAATAGTCCCATATCTCAAAATTGACCAGTGCATGAAAACTAATAATTCCTTTAAATAAAATAAACTTGATATTTTGGTGCAGAATTGAACATGGATGTCTCTGCTAGGGACAGATGGGGTGCAGATGGAGTCGGGAAGTCAGAAGCTAATGAGAGATGGACAAACACTTTGCTACTTTCTGTCTTTTCAAGTGATGCAAAGACAAAGTGAGTTAAAAGCCTCTTGTGTTTCAGGAGTGACGGCTCATTTGTCCACATGGACGGCGCTGCAATGGTTTTCCATCCAGAGCTCACGGAGCAGGACGAGGGCCTGTACACCTGCTGGGCGTCCTTCTATCACCACACAGCTGCAGTCAACATTCAAGTGGAGGTCATGAGCGAGGACAAGCTGCTTGGTGAGAATTTAGCATGTTGTGTTTTCCTTCTACAGTCAGAGTGATGTTAACCAGAGATTTGCTGATCAAATCAACACACTGCGGTTTGTGTTCAGATGCTCAGACTTTGACAACTGTGTCCATTTCAGCCCTTGCTGCACTGATCTGCATGTCTTCAGCGATGGCCATCGTCCTCGTGGTTGTCGTGGTTCTCTGGGTGTGCTGGTGAGTTAAATACCTCCACAGGTGACAGGTTGCAGCTCAGCAGGTGATGTGTTCACGGGCAAATGAGGGCAACGCTGCTGGTGGCATAGAATAATATGAGACAAACAGGAAGCGCGGATCGTTAACCCAGCACCCCAAAACCCAAGTACCTAAGCGTTGTTATTCACAAACAGGAAGCTGTGGCTGAAGCAGACAGGTGCCTCTGTACCGCAGCCTGCTTGCACACAGGTAGAAATGCTCCCCTTGTCTCTGACACAAACAGATTTATTTCCAGTTTCCTGCTCTGGCTTTTAGCAGTGTTACTTCTGGCGTCTTCTGCAGCTGACTGCTTTTTGTTGGCCCATCATCATCAATGCCACATTGCAAAAAAGTAAGGTAAAGGGTTCAAAAAGGGCCACATCTTACCAAGTTATTAGTATAATGAAATCGGAGCTGCTGTTACTCAATGAGCAATATCCACAAATCCGTCTCTTAATCTTATTGCTGTTGGAAAAAATCAGTGAGTCACTCGTCTTTTACGACTGATGTGGGACATCTGTCACAATCCCAGCGCTGTTTATGGTTTCTGTCTGCAGAAGTTTCCACATTTTCACATTCAATGCCAAATCTAACTTTTCTCAAGAATGTTTGTCAGGATCAGATCGAGCCTCGCTGTGAATAATGCTGCACCGTGCAGCACAACAGCGGTTCACAAGCTATTTCAATAGACTCTCTGGTCAGAACATTTGGTCAAGGTGCCATTGGTTGACAGAGCCTCGGTCCCATTATCCCCTGCTCCGGTGGGAGGGACCCGTCAGGCTAATTTGGGAAGGTCAGTCACAGAGCGTACAACCAGCGTACACAAGACAACATGACTCCCCTGGAGAAAAGCTATTTCAGGATCAACGTCAACCGCCCCCCTCGCCGTCCCCTCTAAGGGCCGGGGACACTTTTAGACACCAGCACGTCTTCATTGGGCTGAAGTCACTGAGGTCACAATGTACAAAGTGAGCTGCAGCTTCTGACATCAGAGATCAATGAAGACGACGCAGGTCAACACTCGTCTCCATTAATATTTCTGTAGCGTTATGCATTCACACCTGCTGCGACTTCCCAACATTTGAACTGAACTCAGTGTCACATTGAGTCACAGTGCCATCTAGTGGTCTAGTTCAGCCTTACAAAAAAATCACGGCCTTGCAGAAGGACAATAACAGTGTTGTAAAAATGGAAAACAAAGATCTAAATTATTTTTGCAACCATCAAATTCTCCAGCAAACATTTCGGCTTCTTCAGGTCTGTCGTGAGGGTGTCGTTGTGTTTTTAACTGCAATAATTTCCCTCTGCAGTTCAACTTTTAAATGCTTCGTCTGTCCTTTTTTTCTCTCTTTTACCCTTTATTACCATAAATCATTATTTATTTACAAGCCTAGATCTTATTCCACATTTTATCTCCTTTTTGTTTGTCTGTATATTGCTGTATTTGAGTGTTTCTCTGTATACACGCTGCTGAAATCTAATTTCCCCTTGTGGGATTCATAAAGTTGTTTAAATTGAATCATACAATATATTTTTTTACAGCAAAAGAAAAAGAAAGGCACAAAAAAAGGTAGGACTCATTTCACTTGACTTACAAGTTTGTTTTCCAGTTCATAAATCCTGTTTTTCTTTGTAAATTGATCATTAATACATCTGGTACCCAACAGTTCCCGTCCTCACCTGCTTCCTTCTTCTCTCTCTATAATTCAGGAGCAGGAGTGCTTCTCGGCCTTGACCTCCCTGATGCAGGAGCCCGGCTCTCCTGAGGTGAAGAAGCCGGTGGACAGTAAGGAGTACGCTCAGCTGATCAGTTACTCCATAGTGATTGATGTGAAGAGCACAGTGTGAAGATAAAAAGCCTTTGAATTACACATTCTGCTGTACTTTGTGCACAAACTACTGAAACTGCAGCATCGTTTTAATCATTTTTATGAGTTCAGCATTAGAAGTGAAATCGTCTTTTTTATGCATTGACCTGTACATTTAAAAAAGTTTTGACTGATCTGCATTAACAATTGAAGCGCATTAACTTTTGCACTTTTTCATCTTACTTGAATTTTGTACTGTTTTTATACACAATGTATTTTTCCAGTATCTGTCAATAAAAAACATCCAAATTTAACCTTCTTGTTGTTACCGTATGACTGAACTACAACCAACACGTTTCCAGACAGAGTTGAGTGGAGTTGAATGTGACTTTAGCTTCATAACCATCTGCCCTTGTCATATCTTTGCTCGACTAAATCAGTGAGAGGACCATCTGCTGTGACAACTGGAGTCACTATAAATAAATCCTCATACAGCGTATGATCCAGATGTCGACACACTCATCTTCGGCTCAGCCGCCCACATGAGGTTGCGGTGTTGTTACACCCTCTTGTGGCAAATGATTCAAACACAACTGAGTGAATCAGGTTTTAGTCACCTCCACTCAGTCTTTGGATGCAATGGAAAAACAAGTTTTTACTCTGATTCCACTATTTTCTATTTAAGTTTCTGAAGTAATCAAAAATATCACAATAAAGACAGTAGTTTTCAGTGTGTAGAAGGTCACACAACTGGACTGTATTACAAAAGAAAAAGAAATAATCAGTGCTCCAATATCTCATTTCAAAAATGTATATTTCATTTTTCACTTTCTCCAGAATGTTCAGTATTTTTTAACAAGACAAGCTTAACATTTACACTTGTTTCTTATAAAACCCTTTACACAATGTCCCATCCAAACATGTGTGCAGGTTTCATTCCAACAAACCACCAGTCAGGGTTATTTCACATGTTAAACCGGAGGGTGTAGATGAAAACCTACATGCACTTTAACATTGATGGCATTCGACCACACGGCCCTGTTTTACATGAAAAACATGTACAAATAATGCAGATAACTCGACTCTGTTTGAATCTGTGAACTACAGAGGATTCAACAACAATACATTTAGATACAAATGTACAAATACAGCTTTGGAAAACAGTCGATCCAAGCTGCACAATCACAAAAATCTACTATAATATTAAACTCATCTCTTCTTGTAGACACAGGGCCTCAACTCCAGTCCAAACTTCTTTATATTTTCTGGACAATCGCCCGTCTTCACCAGTTCAAAGGAGTAGAAATGAGTGTTCTCTGTATCCTGAAGAAAAAAAACAAAACACGAGTCAGTCACTGGGTAGATGTGTTAGTTACAGGCTAACTTGAAGAACAGCAAGTGTGTAAAGACTCATTTTCCGATTAAGCTGTTTAAATTATGTACGTTTGTCCTTTTTAATACATTTAACAAGGTCTGTTGCCAACAACAAGTGTACTGAATCTTCTGTTGTAGCTGCGGCTTCCTGCCCACAGCACCACAGCCTCACACTATGAATTATGAAAGGTGCAGCTGTCAGCTACGAACTCCCTGTTTGAGCTTTTAAGAATTCTGATACCTTTACTGACTGTTAAATGTTTAATTACTATTGTACAGCTGGAAAAAAAGTGTAAAATGTAGATGTCTACATGCAAGAATCACCTGTGACAATGCATGTGACAGCTTGGTTGATATTTAATTGCATTACTGAAAGCAGATAATTACAAAAGTATTGATGTTTTCTGGTTTGTTGTCTCACCTTTGACACCATCTTGAAGCCCAGATTTGCCAATCCGGTGGTGAAGTTCCGCACGTTCTCGAACCTGCTCGCCACTTCGGCTATTTTAAGGACACCCCTGCAATCATTGTAAAAAACATTTGTACAGACATACAGAATGCATACGTCAAACTGCCTAAACTGAAATGAATCAATGGGCTTCATGCAGGAAGTGACAAACAAGCAGATTTCCTCTTATTTTTGTTCGCATCCATGATTTGTTATTTTCTTATTACCCACTCATTTCTGGGATTTAACATTTTCTTTTTTTTGCACTTCTCATTTAAAAAATGCAAGATTATATTTATATATTAGATTATTATGTTTTAGCTGGGGGTTTTTCCCTGTAACAACAGGCAAGAAAATCACATATATATTGTCTATTTATTCCAGTAAATTATTTTCACCTCTGCTCATCATGTTTTCCACTTTCAAGGTTACACCATTTCACTATTTTTGTGTACAGCTTATTTTGTGGCAGCTCTCCAATTCATGTGCTGTACCAGATGCTTTTGCACACAGCACAACACCTGCCTTTATACAGGGTTTGGGAGGACGTTCTCTATGCACACAAACAATTACGGTCAAGTGGGAATCATCATTTAGCTCACCTGGGTAAGAGTAAATCTGGATTATTAACTTTTGATGCACATGTGGATTTGACTTCTCTTTATTTTATAGAAAAAGAACTTTAAGAGAATGTTAAAATCGACATATTTTACCCGTTCTTTAAGACACGATTGGCCTCTGCTAGAAAATCTGCCAGGTTGGTCCCCATGAGAGAGAGGCAGAACACCGCGATGTCCACAGATCTGTCCCGCAGTGGCACCTGCACAGAGAGAAAGTCTTTTATTTTCTAAAAACAAATCATACAGACTGTTAGTAGATTAGCATGCAGGAAAAACACACTCACGTTGGCCATGTCACAGACTGTGACGTGCTCGCAGGCAGCTGCCAAGTCGAAGCTGTGCACTTTGTTCTTCACGCTGCGCGCAATCTTACAGTCACCACAACCAAAGTCTGCAACCACCAGAGACGCAGGCCTGAAATAAATGTTTACAATGAGAAGATATTAAACCAGCAGAAACAGCTCGCCTGTTAAATACACTCTGAATTTACAATCAACACAAAACTGTTGATCTTCTCCCAAACTGCTGACATTAACCGAGCCGTCTTCTCACAGCAGCCAAATGATGCATCAATTAAACACCCACAGTGCAGCATTATCTGCTGCATTACTGCCTGCTGACACACAGTCTGCAGCAGGAGAGGGACTTATTTACTGTATACAGCACATAAATACAGAGATAATGGGGTTTTGGACCCCCAGGAAGAAATGTGAGGGATATTTTATTTCTACTTTGTAGAACTAATGAAGTGATTCTAGTCATTGACTATAAAATCTCACTTTTGTTGAATGTAAGAGATGATTGCGTCCACTGGGTTGGTGGGCCACCTCTGAACCTGCGCCGTGTACCCTCTGTGGTAGATCCCGAAGGCCTCTGGGTCCTGTATGAACATGCGCTTCGCCTCGCCGCTGGACGTGCTGTACAAGACTTCATTAATGTAGCGGAAACGAGCCGAGTCCAGGCGCTGCTCCATGCGGGACCTCAGGGAGCTGGAGCGGTCCTGTTTCACCTCCTGTTCTGGTTCCCTCGGCGCCGGCGCGTCCTTCTGCTCTGCAGGACTCTCCTGCTGGACCGGCTCCTGCTGGACCGGTTCCTGGCTGTGGAGCATTTTCCGAAGCTTCTCTCTTTTCAGAATCTGCTCTTTACTCAGCGCAGGTTTCAGTCTTTTCGTGGGCGGCTGGTGCTGAGCGTCTGTGATGTCCACTTTAGGTTCGTCTGCTTTCTGTTCGGAGCCTTCAGCAGAAGATTCACTGGCACATTTTTCAACTTTGCCACCAATTTGCTGCTTTTCGTCTGTTAGCGTTACACTGGATGTGTCAGTGCCCTCTTCAGTCTTTTTCCTTTTCTGTGCTTTGCGTTGCTTTTCCTTTTTCTTGCCGGGTGCCTGACTTGTGTTGTTGTTACTATTTGAATCTATTTTGACTTCTTGCTTTGGCTCGGGCTGCGGTGCAGATCCTGCTTTACTGTCTTCCTCCTCAGGTTCATTCTGCTTGTATTTATTTTTACATTTCCTCTTGTTCTTCATTTTGTTTTTCCACTGCTGTCTGCTCACTTTCTCTGTGTCCTCTGGGTTGTTTACATCCACTGCTGCAGATTTGGAAATCTCTTTTTCCTTTGTCTCACCCACAGATGTAGTTTTTGCCTTCCAGGCCCCTTGAGGAAAAAACAGAGCATTTTGATATCATATCAATGAAACTGTGTGAACATCAACATTGCTGCGTTTCTGAACCCACTGATTAATTCTTTAACATGTTAATTACTCACCATTTTTGTCTTTCTTCTTCTTTTTTGTCACAGATTTCTCCTCATCAACAGTCTGATCTAAGTTTCCATTCTCTTGCTGCTCTCCCGTTGCCTCCGCTTGCTTTCGCTTTTTTCTTCTTTTCTTCTTTTTCTTACTGTGTGATGGGACAACGTCCGCCTCACTGTCGCTGTCCGGCTGCTGAGCGTCGTTCTTCCACTCTGGCACTGACCCCAGCGTCTGCAGGGTCCGCAGCAGGCTCTTCTTTCCAACAACCTTTGACTGATCATGAGATAACAATTTAATTCAGATAACACTGAGAAACATTTTGACATGACGCTGACATGAACATGAACAGGATTCTTAGCGTTAATTAAGCGTCACTGAGTAAAATCTACACAAACCCCATTAAAAAATGACATAATTGACAATTAAGGAGTCATAAACATTTAAAGACTGTCATATAATTGAATTTATTACATAATGTCTGATGTACACCCCCTCAGGTAAAGTGTAACTTCCCCAGAAGTTTCCCCAGAAAAGGAACAATATATTTGTATTTATTATCATGTGTGTATATGTATAAATGTGAGTATAATTATATACATACATTTTTTAATATTCTTATTTGTTGTAGTATTTATTCAGTCATCAAACAAAATAGAATATGTAAAAACAGCACAAAGAACAGTTTAGACAGCATGTAATTAAAGTAACGATTGGCTTAAGTAATAACTGATGGACATGATGCATATACATGTCTGTCCATTTTTTTTTAAATATATGTCTTTAATTTTTCTGAATAACTGCAGATATTTGTCTGCTTGGCTGTCTCCCAGAACAGGAATAATAAGACAACAACAAATACAGAAAATAAGCTGTTTAACTCCTTGACTGTCACCTGCAACATTTTCTGATTTGTATGTTAGACTTACACAGCTCCTAATACGAAATAAAGCCATATATACAGCAATATAACTGGCCAATGCTGCTCTCTAGCAGCAGGTAACGTTAGATTGAATGTATATTTACCTTGACATTTGTGCTGCTGTTTGCCTTCTGGTTGTTTCTGAGGACAGTTTTACTCAGGACTTGGGCGTCTGGTTCGTCACTCCAGTCTTCCTCTTCATTAAACATGTTTCCCGGAGGACTGTAATGAACACACACACTAATGTAAATCACTGCTGGAGAGGAGAAAAACTCTGCCAGTGTCACTTTCCTTCATTATCGCGCTAACTGTGCTAATTCCGTCACTTACCAGTTTGTCTCTCAGGCAGAAAAACGACTTGTTTCACTCGCCAAACGTCTTGTTTCCTTGATGCCGATTTTTTTGGGTAGAAAATGTTTTCTGTAATAAATGTGTAACTACATTTAATAGCTGCAGAAATGTCTCATCATGAGCAAAGGCCACGTTGGTTTCTCTCGTGTGCGTGAAGGAAGCAAAACAGAACTACAGGCGCACATTGATGACGCAAGCACAGCAAGGAATTATGGGACATGAGGTTTTTCGTCGTAATGTTGTTAAAAGCTACAAATATGGATTAATCTTACTGTTCTGTCGTTATTTGGGAATTGTAGAGTACGAAATGCAACCATTTATAATTATAAAAACAAACAATGAGCGATAATAATATAATTTAATTAGCAATAGTAATTTAACTGTCATTATCACCAGTGAACTGAAACAGTAATAAACAAAACATGTTACACTGCAAATATTTAAAAGTTAATTTCTTCTTATTCTCTTTGTGCTGCTGTCAGCATAGATAGATGGACATCAACTATCT
>CAFUXE010001182.1:370022-381818 GCA_903364295.1 Serranus cabrilla
TCTCTCTCTCTCTCTCTATCTCTCTCTCTCTCTATCCATCAATTTGTCTGTCTGTCTGTCTATCTATCTATCTATCTATCTATCTATCTATCTATCTATATAGTAGGTGTAATATAATATATAGCAAATTCGATAGTAGTGTAAGTATGGTGCAACAATAAAGCACAGTATACAATAATATTTCATCATTAAGTTATATTGTATACTATGCTATTTTATTATATAATACATTACATCTTGTATGTAATATATAATAACATATTTAGTATAGTTACAGCAACATAGAATATAATTCATGTAAAATAACATGGTGAAGCATTATGCAGGACCTTTATTTACCACATATGATATAAATATTACATTATAAATAAAATATTTCAGTTGAATATTAAGTAAATTATTTCTCACCTTACTGTCACCTTGGGTTTGTTGATGCCTTTTAAAGTCTTTAATAAAAATCTATGACCTGAGGCGGTGAATATTTTGACTTCCTGCAGTTCTCCCTGCGGCCTGAAGGGGGCAGAGATGTCGCTATATTCCTTCACTGGACGTTACCACGTAACGTACGGCGGCGCTGAGGGTGTGGACGTCCCCCAGCATTCAATCTACTGAAGACAACATAACGCTGCTAATAACGTCTAACCGCATTACACCGCAACAGGCGAATAACCCCGGTAAGTTCACCGCCTTGGAGACACATTTCACATCAATCTGAACTGTTTAAACCACTAACCCATATTGTTTGGTGCTCATCTAAGTCAAGTCAGCGTCAAAATGAGAGAAACGGAGACACTCCGCGGCGACAGGGCAGTTAGCCTGTTAGCCTGTGTCTCCTTTTATCAACCAGAGGATGCTAATGTGTGGAGCTAATAAAATGACTATTAGTTTGTTCGAGTGTCCTGAAAGCATACGGCTGTACTGACAGGAGCTGAAAGGAAAGCCAGCTAACTTAAATAAGCTATTCCTCTGTGTTAGCTAGATAGCAGTGCAGCTAGTCAGGCTGCTGAAAAGGCGATTGATTGATAACGGTGAACTCGTTACTGTGACTCCAGGTTGTTGCTGTGTTTATGTTAACAAATCCTGCTAAATCACAAAGTCAACCCTGAAGGATCTGTTTTAAAGGCGTGTTAAATTGTACTGCAGTATAGTTGTGTTATCATCTACCACACCTTATAAAGTTTGGCTTGAAATTAAGCTCTTCATTCATAGTGATTGTGAATAGAATCCAGAAATTTTGATTCAAGTTCTTTGCTGGTGTCATGCCACCTTTATTAACCACATCACAACCTGTTGTCTTCACTTATCTTGCAGTTATGTTTTTTATGTTATTAAAACAAAACATGAATGAGCCTAATCACAGTTCAGGCTGTGTGAAAAATGAGGAAGTATGTCACCCACACTGTATCCTCTCCCTGTATCCATTGTGTTTATTAAATAAATGCCAAGCAGAATTCAAGAAAGCTCAGTCCAACATCTTCATACTCCTTGTTTTGTTTGACTAGCTGTCCCAAACACTAATCTTTTCATTTTAGTATAATATAAGACTGAATGAAGCAGCACATCATCAAAATTAACAAGCTCGAACCAGGTTATGTTTGACATTTCTGTTTATTGAATGTCTGTACATAAAGATACATTTTCTATTAACCATCTAATTGATCAGTCAACTAATAGTGTCTGAGCTAAATCAAATATAAAGAAAAAAGCAGAATTAACATGACTTTTGAACAAGATATGTATCTACCTGTGGTGTGCAGGGTGCTAGTCACAACAGAGTGTTGTGACTCACAATGCAGCTGCATACCCACCCAGTACTGTGGGCGGGTAAGATTACTCAACAACTTCTTTGTCGCTTGGCTTTCTTCTGGTTAGGTTTACAACATAATCATATCAGAGAGTCTGGAGTAGAGATCAAACTGATTAAAAAAATGTGTTAACACAGCAGTATTCCTTTTTGTGTCCCCCTTTTCAGGGTATCTGGAGTGCTGTTGAGCTTCTCTGATTGTGTCCCTCATTGTCCCAGATGAGGGACTGATGCTGGCCGGGAACCTGCTAAACCCCTTGGGTCGCCTCACTCATCTGTCCCAGTTCAGTTCTGCATCTACTCCCACGGGTGCACCTTAAGAGAAGGAGAAAGACACCAGCCAGAATGGATGATATCTTTACGCAGTGCCGAGAAGGCAATGCAGTGGCGGTTCGATTGTGGTTGGACAATACAGAGAATGACCTCAATCAAGGGTGAGTCAGAGTTTATTCATTTGTAATTTCTTTGTCATTAGGCTGTTACCTGTATCCATGGCTAATTAACTAATGACATGCTAAAAATGAGCTAAAAAACATCCTTAAGCATGACCAATTGTCATTAAAGATGTGTTTAAGTTGCTATAATGAACCGTGGGTTTATTAGCTTGTTTGGCAGAATTGTCATCAAAAAGTTAATACACAGCCTAACAGACACTAGCTTATTGTTTTATCCAGTGTCATTGCTTACTTTAAATGTTGGATTCTCAAAGTCAGTTCCTGCTGCAGGCCGAGAGCCCGCCTTTTCAGTCCCCAGTGGGATCGTGGCCTGTGATTGAACCCATTTCCTTGTGGGCACATGTTTATGTCCAGAATGCCAGCAGAGTAATTTAAAAGCGTGATGTTGGACAGGAAACCTGCTGTGATGGTCGAGTTAGTCACGCTTTCAATTGTTGCTGCAGTTAGATTTCGGCCTTATGGAAATATAAATAAAGTGTGGACAGAACTGCATAGAGTATGATCTGAATGAATATGAAGATTCGACATGTTTATTATACAAAATATCTGTTTGATAGCTACAAATCATCAGTCAGTCTGGAGCTGCTTCTGTATCCTCAGCTGACTCTGTGAAGAAAAACTTGCCAGTTAAGTAGTGATGGCCACCCGAGAAGCTTCCCTTTTGGACTTCTCTGTTCTAGATCTAGGCTACCAGTGTTTGTTTTTAGAGTAAATTAAGACAGATCCAGTTAATTATGATGACTGTGTACATTGGAGCTGCTCTCTTTTTGTCTTTTTTACTGTGTTAGTACAGTTATGGTATGAAGGTCAAGCACATTAACAACCAGTTGGATTGTTTTTTACACTATCAATAAATCATTTGCAGAAGGACATCATGTTTAAGTGGCAGAAGTTTTACTTTTGCATGATAGTAAAGTACTAACCCTGAAACTTGGGCTTGTTTTTTTGCCTTCCGTGGCATTCAGACGTCTCTCAGTACATTATCGTTTTGGCTTGAAAGAGTCAATAATTTTTTATTTGGACATTTTTCTGCAATCCTTTCCTGAGTTATTTTTGCTGCAAAGGTAAAAGTAGGATTTATGCTTTTGGATATCGTTTCTGAAAATAGTTTTTTAAGTATGATAATATGCAAGATGCCAAATAGTCTTTATTGGAGTGAATTTGCAGGCTTTTTGTCCCTTTTTTTTTTACTTAAACCATTTGTGCAAAAATCAAGGGATTCCCACAGTCTGCATGGGCTGTGTGTTTGCTCTCTTTTCCTCTCCTTACTTACAATTTTCCCTTAACTTAGAGAGTATGGTTGCATGGAGCCAGAGTGGATCCATGCATTCACTACATGTGACTCGTCCATTAGCTGATTGCATGTCAAGTTCCTTTTTCCGGTTGATATATTTCCCCCAGTGGGTGAAACACAGTTATTGTTGCCTTTTCATTTCCCAACAGAACTTGTCATTTTTCCTGTCGTATATTTCAGAAACCCACCATATCAGATCCTCCCTGTAACATTTGCTATGCTCCTTGATGATAGTGTGTTTACACTGATGTAACTCCCAGACAGAGAGTAGTAGTGGAATGCTGAATCTCCTTACAAGGAATAACACACGGGCCTCGAGGGAACCATCTACCACCTACCAAAACTGAGAAAGAGGGGGAGGAGATTATTGTAGTGGGGCAGGTCTGGAAGAGTTATGTGTGACGAGACAGAGGATCTTTGTATGTGTGTGTGTGTGTTTGTGTGTGTAGGGGGGGCAAATAGTGAATTTTTCAAGAGAGAAATGCTCAGTAAGCGTTAGCAGAGCACGTCACCTTCCCCTCCTCCACTTAGTGTTTCCTGTATGCGTCTCCCAGTGGTATTAGATAGCTGCACTCATTTCCCCTCAACATTTCCTCCAAGTTTAAAAGAGCTAATTGCAAAGTTTAAAATTAATTCCCCTAAATATTTACAATACAGCCATCCTTCCTGGTCTTCTCCGAATATGTTGTTGTTGTTACATCTTTAAATTAGCCCAACTGAAAATTATTGGCAACAATTTTGACAGTTAGCAGTTAATAGTTGACAGCCTCTTGAATGTGCAGACCTGCTACTTTTCTTTTTAGAATAATAAACTAAAGTCACTATCTTTGGGTTTAGACTGTAGTGCAAAACAAACAATGTCATCTTTTGTGCTAGGAAATTTGCTTAATAAAAACATTGGCAAGATAATTTATATTGAAAATAAGTGTTTGTTGCAGCCCTGGTCTTATGAAAACAGTCTTTATTAGAAATGTACTGATCCCAACCTCCATTCCTCAGCGCCCCATTTATGATGTGTTTGTGCTCATGAAACTTACTATTTAGCATCCTTTTGGAATATTAGTTATGTATGTATAGTAAAATTTAGAAAAGCTAGAGCAGATGATAAATAGCACAGAAAAGCCTTAATGGTAATACATGCTGAATAAGTTCACTGGGGAACAACTATACTAGCATTAGCACTGGGAAGTCTTTTAGTTAGTTCTGATGCTCTCCACATTGATTTGACATTAGTTCCTCTTACTGTAGCTGGTGCCCATAATGTCCCACGCCTTATAATGGACGGGGAAACCTCAGAGGACTGATGTCAGTGCTCTTGTGATTTCTTTGGCCTGTGAGTGTGTAATCGTGGCTTCGATGGCTATCTGGATTTAGCCTTCTGTGTGAATGTGCGTCCAAAAGAAGCCGGAAACAGTTTTAGCAGAACACTTTTCATTTCACTCCTCATCGTTACGGACAGACAGACAGGCAGCACTTATTTTCTCGAGTTGGACCATGTTGTTAGGGTTGAGGCTGCTTGTTTGGGAAGGAGGTCGATTTACAGTGTGAATACTGATTTTATATATAACCTCTTCAGTGGGAGCAGCAGCATGAGACCGTCTCCCTGCAGTGGGTAGCAGTGCGGGGAGACGGTGGTCTGGAGGCTTGTTGGAGCAGGTTGTAATGGTGCTGGCAGTTTTTGTGAATGGGCCAGCACAGATTATTGGGTATGCTTACTGCTCTGCTAATCTCCCTCACTTATTTCTACAGTCATGATGGAACAACAATAGCCTCTTGGCTCATTTAGGATCGCTCTCTATTCATTACGGGTGACATCTCTATGTTGCAGCTGTTTAAAAAGGGTTCTCCATGATTAGACTTAATGATCTGAAATGATCAGAACAATAACACATGTTTTCTTTGTATGAGGATATTGTTTTGGCCACACAAATGCATTGTGTAGGGATGTCTGATTGTGACCAGACTTTCATATTGGTTATCTGCTGATATTGATCTGATATTATATATTTACTTCACGGATGATTAAACCGTTAACTATCTGGCATACTTAATTTGACAAAATTTACATTTATTAAATACAAATATAGGTCTTACATTTATCAGTATGATTTCAATAAAAGCTGAACTGAAGAGTGCAATTTCTAAAATGGCCTGATGCAATCTCCAAGAGAAAAGACACATTGCTCTGTTCGAGTTGTTGTGAAACAGTTTGTGATAGTACATCGGTGTTACAGACTGAGTTGTCTTTCCCCACAAATCATGTTCAGCTAAAGTAAAGGAGAACAACAATTCAACACAAGCAGGCTGTGTGACCCCATCAGCTTTTACATCCCGATGTGCTTTAGAAGTTACTGCAGATATTGTTGGCAATTTCTAGCCCTTAGTGCCATTAATTCTGCTCTTCTCATGGATGTAATGTTCAACAGTATAAGATGACAGAATAAAGAATAGAACGAAAAGAGATATCATACTTTCTCTGTTGTTAAAGCATTTTTGTTCCTTTCTGTGAACGTAGCTTTCCCTCCTCCGAGTCTTGTTATGTGACCTGGCGGGGATGTCGGGGCAGAGACGTACAGGGTGCAGACAGGGGCTCTTCCTCTGGCTTTTCCGTCTGCCAAACTGAGCACTGTTGGCAGGTGGAAGTGCCTGAAATAAATTACCGCAGCCAGTGTGGAGCGACTGAACAGGAGAAAACCCTGGCACTCAAGTGCCTTTGGGTTGTGGGGATGAAGCTAGCTTAAAGGGAAAATCTATCCTATAAAAAGGGCCCCTGAATAAAAATACACACAGAAACAAGGGTACAATTTTGATCTAGTAAAAGAAATGATGCAATGTTTTCGTCATTTGCAGTAATCATTGTAATATTAGAAAAGGTTAGATCAGATCTAAAGGTCGGTTGGTCTTTAAATTGTCTAATTGTGAATGAATGTGCATCAGTCCAATTGAATTCTTCAAACATGTTGTTATGAAATAGTCAGTGAATGATATTAAACAATAAAGGCGGCAAATCCTCACTTTAGAGAAGGTAAAAACCCAACAATTACTGGAGTTTTCTATTGCTTAAAGACAGAATTGATTAAATATCAAGTAGTGGCAAATTGTTTTATGTTTATTACATGGATCAACTAATCCTTTCAACTCTATTTTTGGAAAATACTGAATATAAGAACAGATAAGCTGGATGGTAATTATGTTAATGTGTTCACTCAGCCACTAACTTCATACCTCCTTTCCTAAACAGACTCCAGCTTAACACAGAAAACTAATAAAATCGTCGAAGTGAGGCAATGGGGAGTTTTTCTCTCCTAAACTTAAGGCTAATTAGTTTGTAGGATTTGGCCTTTTGGTCTGAGAGGAAATTGCACTCAGAGCAGATCTGCTGCGGCTGTGGCAGGTCACCCAGATGCACAGAATGGTGTGTGTTGTGGGACTGAGGGTCTCTGTGGGGCTCTTGATGCTGTTTTCGAGCAGAGCTCTGCAGGATGTGTGAATACAAGCCAGTGAATTGATTGCAGGGGGGGCAGTGGGTTCAGATTCCTGCAGAATCATAATACTCCCTCAGTTCTCGCATCACATTATTATGCTGTCGTCCGACTCGTAATTTCAGAGCAAGTGCATAACTTTATTATCTGGAGGATTGTGCTGTCTTGACACAAACAATAAAGCCCACATGGAGAAGGAAAGTGCAGTACATCATCAGGGCAGTCCAGCTGTTTGAGGGCAAGATGGGTCTGAATGAGAGGGGAAACTTGGTATGAGAGGAGGAGGTGACCACAGCCAGGCCGAGAAATGAAGGATGACACAGTCACACACAGCAGCTGGAGTGTGTGTGAGTGTGCTGCAGGAAGTCTCTCTGCGCCTTATAAGGACTGCAGCAAATGCTCAGCCTACTGTTTTGTTCTGTTTTTTTTCAGCCTGATTGACTCTCAGTCACTCAGCTCTTACTGCGTCTTAATCTCTTCAGCCTTTATCACTTTTTCTCTGAGGAGGTACTCCATCAGTCACTCTGCCATGTAATCGAGGCCACTGTCCTACATGTGTCGCTGCCAGTGTCCCTGAGAAGAAGAGGAATGATGAGCAACAGAGGCCCATTAGATGTTGTCTCAGTCTGAGTTGCATCAACTTCTCTTTTTCTGTGGAGATGACAGAAGTACAGCTGAAATTCCGCATTATGTGCTGTCAAATCTGTCACAGCACTGAAAGGCCTAAAAATAACATGAACACACCCTGTTATCAGTTCATTAGACACAACTCGCTAAACCAATACAGTCTAATACAACGATCCTGCTTCAACTGCTAACTTAATGAAAGTTATAATGTTTGTGTTTATATCTGTTTAAGAGAGGTGTCAGTTTAGCTTTATGATCATTTTTGGTAGCTGTTGAATTCTGCATTATACTGAGATGTGTTGCTGATATATAGACTACCCTTACAGTAGGGTGGAGACTAAGGCTGGGTGATATGAAGAAAATCAAATACCATGACATCAATATTGTGATGAAATCTTAGGGTTGGTGGCTTCAATAAATCTTTACAAGATTTCTAAAAATAGTCATAATTTTTTTATATAAAGGCTAAAATGGTAAAGACAAATAATAAACCAGTTAGAACAGTCTGGTAAGTTCAGAAAATGACTTAACTTTGCAGAAATGCATTCAAAATCTGGTCTTATATTATGATGTGAGGAAATATTTATATATTGCCCAGCCTTAGTGGAGTCCTAACAAAGATAAGATTTAGTGCAGGACACTTATTAGATGCACCTAATGCATTACGAGTGTATTTTTAGAGTTTATTGAACTAGAAGAACTAACAGGCACTCAGTCTGTACATGATGCTTTAGGCCAAAGCAAAGCAGCATATTGAACAGATACTTTTAATGTTGACCACCCAGTTTTTCTCTGTGTGCACACTTGTTTTTCTTTTTTGAAAAGTGATATTTTGATTGTCAATGCAAATGCATGCTCCAAAAACAGTCCCTGTCTGTTACACTTGGCCATGTGCCAGTTTGACCACAGAGTTGTTTTCAGGGAAGAACTTCGTGTGGATAACCAAGGGGCAGAAGTTGCTGGTGTACTTTATTCCCCCTATGTCAAACTTAGAAACTTTTCCTGTGTGTCCTGCAGTTTTTATAAGTCCTTGCTGTGCTGAAGGTTTTTTTTGCAAAACCTGTGCTGAATATGAATTCTCTCCCCTGACTGCAGAGATGACCACGGCTTCAGCCCCCTCCACTGGGCCTGCAGAGAGGGCCGTTCCAGCGTGGTGGACATGCTCATCATGAGAGGGGCTCGCATTAACGTCATGAACCGTGGAGACGACACGCCGCTGCACCTGGCCTCCAGTCATGGACATCGCGACATCGTGGGAAAGGTATGGTGCATGCAAACACGGGGACGTGCACACAGTGATGCTGGAAAGCTTCCTCTGGTTATCCTGTAAAACCACTGTTAAACTATTTCTGATGACTATCAGAATATGAGCTACTCCATGTCTGACTCACTCTCTTCATGGTCTGTGTGTCAGAATAAAGCTGTGAAACTGGCTCTAATCTCTCCTTTGCACATAGATGTTAAAAGCTCACTCTCAGAATGATGATTTATCTCTTCATGTTTGCTTCATAAACACAAGATATCATGAAACCAAATGATGTCAACTGAACAGCAATAACAGATACAAAGGTCTTGTCTGTTCTTGCACATCCACCATAAGCAATTTTACACTGCTGAGGCAGGCAAAGCAATTTGTCAGTGTCGAGGAAGAATTTAATGTTTCAGTGGCTGCAAGTATGATTATGAAACCTGCTTTGCACACTTGTTTACAAGCTAGTTATGATGTGAAATAAGTATTTATTTCCCCTAAGATATCTTTAGTAAGCCTTCATTTCTTCAGGGACAGTAAGCTTGCCCTCTTGCTCATTTTTCAAAGATATCCTAAAGGGGTTTAATGCATTAGCTGCAGGCTAACTCTATGGCTGATGGATTTATTTGTGGGCCGTATTGTGGATCCATCACTGTGAGTTTAAAAACATAACCTGAAGGATTCTTTTCAGATGGATCACAGTATACTGCATGTCCTGTTTTAACGCTTTGAAACCTGTTTGTTTGCTTTTGGAGATGCAGTGTGCATCATGCATATTTAGTGTCAGAAAAAAAAGGATATCTTGTATCTTAGTGTATTGTATGTCATAATGTGAGGCCTCTGCTTCAGGGAGTCTGATTTAGAATTGCTGCCAGGCAGTTATTGAGTTTAATGTTAGGCATGTCTCAATACCTCTGGTATGTGTCCACAGTCAAAGCATACCGCCATGATTCTTGTTGGCAGCATTAACACTCATCTCTGTATACAGCCCAAACAAGATCTGACCAGCCTTGTTTTGCATTTGATCCTTTTGTTTCTGCTCCTCTTTCAGCTGATCCAGTGCAAAGCGGACACAAATGCAGCCAATGAACACGGGAACACACCACTGCATTACGCCTGCTTCTGGGGCCAAGACCAAGTGGCTGAGGTTAGTGCTCCCCCTGGTGTTATTATAAGGGACAGTTTCACAGTTTACCCTAAATCAAAAATGCACATTTTCCACTATGCTGTTTATCCATCTAGATTGTTTTGGTGTGGGTTGATTTAAATATGTCTATTTGATGTTGGGTTGATCTGTCCCTTTAAAGCTAAGTCTTATCTGTTTTATGTGTAATTCATATCATTATAAACCATTAAACTACTATCAACAATCTCTGCCTTATCTCAGGATCTTGTGACTAATGGGGCTCAGGTGAGCATCTGTAACAAATATGGGGAAACTCCTCTGGACAAAGCCAAACCTCACCTGCGTGAGCTCCTCAGAGGTACAATGTCTCTGCATTACCACTCATGTCATTCCACCAGGTTCATATGCATTTCTGATTTTCCTTGGGTTTGATTTTCTCATCACAAACTGTCCCTCCACCACACAGAAAAGGCTGAGAAATTGGGACAGAACTTGACTAAAATTCCCTTCAAGGACACATTCTGGAAAGGCACCACCAGAACTCGACCCCGTGAGTCCCAAACACACTTAAACCAGTTTATTAGCTGACCACTTTCCACCAGGCGGTTTGGTTATACTGCTACATGAAGGGAAAAAGTTCCTTGCTGGCCTGCCTACCAATCCTAATGTGGTTGTTGAAATTTCCACTGCTTTCAAGTCTGTGTAGTTTTGTGCTAAATTTACATGAATAATGGAGCTTTTGTCTGAACTCCTTTTTGTTTTTTAGGTAACGGCACTTTGAACAAACTTGCAGGCATCGACTACAAACAGCTCTCTTTCCTGGCAAAAATAAACGAGAACCAGTCTGGAGAGGTACTTCTGATCTTATTCTGTTCTCATACCGCCTGGTTATGCAAAGGTACACGTCATTCATCCCACCTTTTCTATATTTAATTCTTGTCTGTAGCTGTGGCAAGGGCGCTGGCAAGGAAATGAGATTGTTGTCAAGGTGCTGAAGGTTCGTGACTGGACCACAAGGAAAAGCAGAGACTTCAATGAGGAATATCCCAAACTCAGGTGATAATTGAATCCTGACTTTTCTACAGCTGCTTTGTTCTGTTCTGTTGTTTTCACTCATTTGTCTGTTTGCATTGTGTTGAACCAAACTTTCTGTATTATTTCTTTTTGGGGGTGTTGCATCTCACACGAGCCGTATGTTTTTGTCAAATCCTCCGTGGATTTGCTTCTTTTTGTGTGTGTGTGTGTCTGTCTGTCTCTGTCTGTCTCTCTCCCCTGTCCCTCCCTCTTGGGCTCCATCCCAGGATATTTTCCCACCCGAATGTCCTACCCATGTTGGGAGCATGTCAGTCTCCTCCCGCCCCTCACCCCATCATCATCACACACTGGATGCCTTATGGCTCCCTCTACAACGTGCTGCATGAAGGCACCAGTGAGTACTTCTACTCCAGTCACAAAGTCTGTACCTGTCACCATTTTTGGTGGTTTGCAGGAGTTTGTGATTTATGACACTTGCCATGATGTTGCCATCACTTTCTGTACTGTAACAATTCCACTGTCATCCTGTTATGTGGTGGATGTAAGTCTGGCTGAAACCTTTTGTGATTTGTCCCTCATCCTGCTCTCAGACTTTGTGGTGGACCAGACGCAGGCGGTGAAGTTTGCGCTGGACATTGGGTGTGGAATGGCCTTTTTACACACACTTGAACCCATGATCCCTCGCCACTATCTCAACAGCAAGAGTGTTATGGTAAGAACTAGT
>CAFUXE010001182.1:389778-442733 GCA_903364295.1 Serranus cabrilla
CTTTTGTTTTATTTGTTGCCAAGTAAGCATTTTTTCAGTTATCAGCACAGCTAAGGTTGTAAAATAAGTCAGCAGCGCCGGCTTATAGAAGATCCAACACAATTTTCACCTTTTCCTCACTTCATTGTTTATGTTCCCTGTGCTCCCCTGTCTTTTGCTAACGTGCTACATATTTCTGTTGTCAGTGTTTTGCAGTGCGTTCCCTGGGCTGGGTAGAGATGTCTGAGGAGGACATGGTACCTGGCAAGAGCAGTGTTGCTGTCAACAACTGCATCAGGCAGCTCTCTTATCACAAACACAACCTACATGACACTGCGGGTATCTGGGGAGAAGTGAGTGGATTTGACTGAGATCTTTGATGTCCACTTGGATGTAGATACATTATCAAAAGGCCATTAACTTGGTCACACTCTGAATTATTTATTTGTGCGCCATCTACAAATTTCTCTGGCTGCTGAAATGGTTTTTCGCCAGGCTGCTTATGCTAAGAGTGTGTGTGTTGTGACAGGGTAAGGACATGCTGATGGTGCTCGAGAACGACACGATGAAACTGATCGATCCACTGGGCCAGACTCTGCTTCATGCTCAGCCCATTGGCAGTATCCGTGTTTGGGGTGTTGGCAGAGACAACGGCAGGTCAGTATCCACAGTACAAGGCCAAAATGAAGATGGCAGAACTACACATGATTAATTTAGCTCACTTTTTAAAGAACCAGTGTATAGCATTTAGTGGGATCCATTGGCAGAAATAGAATATAATAAAAATCACCTAAAACTAAGAATTGTAGGGGGTGTGGTGGCGCACCCCCCTGAGGCGAATCCGGCTGGGCACCCTTTCCCGCATGTCTTCCCCTCTGTCTCCCCCCTTCACTCTCTGCTCTCGTACTATCTAATAAAAAAAAAAAAAAGCACAAAAAATGCCCCCAAAAATTATCTTTAAAACAAAGAATTGTTGTGTTGCTTAGCTTAGGATGAGCCCTTTATACCCACGTTAGGAGCATGTCCTCTTTCTTTAGCATGTTTCTGCAGTAAACCAGAATGGGCTAACCACACATTGGCTTTAGAGAGAGCCTTTTGTGTTTTTATGTTGCATGCAGGCCACCGTAGGTTCTCTACACACTGAGTGAGTGAGGGTTGAGGGCAGAGGTTTTCAGCTGGTTGCAATCTGCAACTTCGCCACTAGATGCCACTAAATCCTCTACACTGGTCCTAAAAATCCTTTGTTTTTTAATTGAACAGTTTTATTTAATTTATTGTACTTTATTGAATAACCATGATTTTTTTCATGTGACATGAAGGAAAAAAAATGTTTTTTTTTATTTGTGCAAGGTGTTTGTTTAAAACATATTTCTAGCGATTAGTCTTATATTTACCAAAACATCTCTAACTTTCTTTTATAATTATCTGAACTGTCAAGATGTTTCTCATGATATCTTTATTATAGTAAATGTATGCCTCAGGTTAAACGTAATTTTAGCTTCAGTCAGTGTTTGTAAAATATTCCTTCTGACTTCTATGAGTACAGCAGTCCTTTCTGACTCATCTGAATGTTCTGCCATCTTGCATTTAAGGGTTGATTCTCGTTTAAAATAACGTACCACCTCCTGTAGTCATGACTCATTCATGAGTCAGAGGCTTGGCATTCTTAAGAAATCTGTCATGACAGGAACATTGTACTCCTGTATGTACTCTTGTTAGTGCATGCTGCTGCCCTCTGCTGGTTGCTTTAGAGCGTTGCAGACAAAGATAACCCTGACTGTTTCTGCCTGTCTCATTCTAACAATGGTGTTCTTTCTTTCATGCTGCCTTTTCCAATATGAACAGGGAAAGGTATACATTAACAATTACTATCTTAAAGTGCTGTTGTGTGTACTTTATGTGCTCATAAGAATGTATACTGGTTCAAATTGGCTCACACATTTATGCCGTATTAATAATTCAATATGTAAATGTGACCTTTTTCATTTGATTTCACCTGCAGGGATTTTGCTTATGTGGCTCGAGACAACCTGACTCAAGTTCTGAAGTGTCATGTTTTCCGCTGTGACACACCTGCCAAGAACATAGCCACCAGCCTACATGAGATGTGTTCAAAGGTCAGCCACAATTGGATTTAATTTGGTTTCATTATGAATTTAATGCAATCTCTTGGCTCATAACAAACCATGAATTTCTTACCTGGATTTCACACATTTCTACCTCTTTATTTGACTTTAGATAATGCTGGAGAGAAAGGCGACCAAGCCCGGGGTGAGCAGGCTCAGCTCGGACCCGAGTAACCCTATGGTCCCTATTGAAGGTAGAGCAAAGAGCCTTCAAGGCCTTTCGTGCTTTGAAAATCCTTATAATTCAAAAGTGTGGACACTTAATTCTTCCTCCTTTTTTAACAGAGTTTCCTGCCCCGAAAAATGAACTCTTCCAGCGCTTCCAAGTTTATTACCTTGGTTGTGAGGCTGTGGCCAAGCCAGTTGGTAAGAAAACCAATTCAAAAATATATAATAGATTGTGTAATGACTTCAGCTTGAAATGCGCCCTGATAACAATTTGGATTTGGGTAAGGTTCATGTTTAAAGTGTGTTTCTGTTGTCCATGCTTTTCAGGTATGGATATAATCAATGACACGCTCGAGGCAGCGATTAATGGCAAATGTAAAAATGACTGGACCCCCGTCTCAGTGAATATCGCACCAGCCACCCTCACAATACTTTCAAAACAGGTAACAGACCAAACATGCATGATGTGGGGGGTGATAGTTATTTTGGAGGTTTCATCATGATGTGTCTCTACAGGGATGTCAGTGATATTTTTCAGTGTCAAGTATAAATGTTGCAAAAAATGATCTTTTACAATTTTCAGTCAATTTCTCTCTCTAAAGGTTGGGGAATAACATTGAACATTAGTGTGAAAATGCCAAACACACCACATAAAGTATTTAAAGCACACTTCATTAATTGTTCAACTGTCATTTTTATTTCCAACCCCAGAGTGAGGAGGTGCTGTCAGAGTGCAGGGTGCGCTTCCTGTCTTTCATGGGTGTGGGAAAAGACGTCCACGCCTTCGCTTTCATCATGGCGGAGGGCCCCCAAGATTTCACCTGTCACATGTTTTGGTGCGAACCCAATGCAGCCAGTCTGAGTGAGGCTGTACAGGCCGCCTGCATGGTGAGTTGAAACAAATCGGTTAGGGGAGAGATGGAGAAGTTTATGACTTACACATTATTTCTGATAAAGTCGAGACATCCCTTTATTGTGACCCCAAGTTAAAAGCAAATTTTGTAGAAATGTGAACCACTGTTTAGATAGATAGATAAACTTTATTGATGCCAAACTAGGAAGTTACTGAATTATATGCACGAGCCAGTGTTTGAGGTGAGGCTCAGTGTCTGTAGCAGACCATTTATGCTGCGTGTGTTTCTTTTTATAGCTTCGTTACCAGAAATGCTTGGATGCACGTCCGCCCAGCCTGGCCTCCTGCCTGCCCACTCCTCCGGCTGACTCTGTGGCTCGACGGGTCAAAAAGGGGGTGCAGAGTCTGCTGGGCAGCTTTAAGAGCTACAGGTCAGGCTCCCAATCCCCTTGAGTTGGAGTGAAGATGATCCACAGTCCATTAAACACAAGGTCCATCACCACAGCTCCTTTTCAATGTCACTCCTCCCTCTCTCATCCGTCTGCCACAGTTTCGCCTTACGACCGTTTCACCTGTCTAGTCTCTAGTCTAGTGTGTGGAGTAGTTTGTGGGGAAAACATGTGTGTGAAAAAGATCTCATTTTTACTTTATACAAGAATTTTAAACTCCCATCTCCAAACAGATGAAACCCTGGCATCTATTGCTTTCTCTTTGCTGGGATTCTTTCTGTGAGTCTTAACTATTTTTGTGTTTTAACAGAAACAATGCTATGAATGTTGGATATGGATGTAATATATATTTACATGCAGACGCTAGAATTTGCTTGAAAAAAGAGGTTGCAAGATTCTCTCACTGAATTTTTTTCCCCTCCTCGGTGCAATTATCATCTCTAACACTCCTTTTCTACTTCTAAACAAGGTACTGTAACACAGTCGTTGTCAGCTGGTGTCAAGTATCACAATATTGATTTTCTAAAAAAAAACATCATCGCACCTCTCTCTCTCTCTCCACCATCTTAGGTTGTAATACAAGCGCTGTAGGCGCCTCAGTAGTGTGCCACGTAGATATATGTCCCTGACCCTCCCAAACAATGTATTTTAGTCTTCCAAAGAACTGTATGGTCATCTGTCACATAGTGAGCAACCACTGATTTAAGTGTAGTGTGTTTCTCATACATTCTGCATGAACATTTGCAAGTTCAGTGCTAGTGTGCAATAATCAGATGTTCCTGTATGGTGTGGTGATAACGATGGCTGCCTTGTGATTTATATGTTCACTTTAATGAGAGAGTCTGGCTAGTTTGGGTGCAAGGCTAATGGGACAACAGAGCCATGTTGAAAATCATTATCTTGTGATAGAAATAATAGTAATAAAAAGAAATACACACACTGGGTTTTCACAGCCATTTACCACCAACAACAACTGAACAGTACTGTAGACACTCACCACAAGCTGCATGTTTTAATAGCTAAGAGTTCTCGCTGCTCACAGCAGCTTAGTGCTTAAGACCCATCAATGTATCCTGTAAATTCTTTCTCTGTGTTTCCGTACGGTAAGAGGAGGCTGGAGTTGCTGTGTTGTTTCGTGTTTCATAGGCATGTCACTCTAGTTAGTGTCAGTGTATCATAAACTAGCAGTAGAAAGTTAGACTTCCTGTCAGTTGCTTCACACTGAAAAAATGAGAGCAGTGTGGTTTACATTTTTATTTTGTTTTCCTCCTTGGCCACATTTTGACAGATGTGGGCCCCCGGCCACTCCAGTTAATGTATTTTTTATTGTTTCCACACTTTAAGATGATATTCACATTAGTACGCTAGATTTAATTTTTATAAAGAAAACACTAATTAACCAAGTTGTATTTTATCTTTGTGTGTCTGTCAGTGATCAATACTGTATGTAGCGCAATAGTGATAGTCATCTCTAATATTAAAGATGCAGTTTGTAAGATTTTTTTTTTTTTATCATTTTGGACCTCTGCAGGGCATTTGTTTGGCCAGGTTGAGACGCTGGTAGCTACTTACTAGATATCCTCAGGCTAACTGACTCCACGACATATAGATAAAAATAACTACACACAAGACAAAACCCTGTCACGGACAATTATTGTGAAAAGGAATGTACAGGCATACATGACAAATACAAATTTGTATTTAAAAGAAGGAAAACGCATCAATGAAACAACGATTTCTACGTCATACTGATGTTAAAAAGTGCGACTTTGTTTCCAATGTTTGAGTCTAACTATAGTGCAAAATGATACATCTATGGTCTTAAATGAAGCCATTTTAAAATCATTTAGATTGTCATGTATCTGCTAGCCACATTGAATTATTAACAATGTTAAACTCTCTAGATTTTTTTGTTAAACACTCGTATTTGATATTATTTTTGTATTGAGAATAAAAATAAGAAGTGTCCTCAAATGAGTGCTGAAAGAAGTTTGGCACTTGTATAAAATAAAGCCCTGAAATGATTTATAATCCATGTTTGAAGCATATGGATTGGAAATGAATGTTTGAGCATAAAGAAGTGCGACACATTTCCAGCTGTCAAACAGACACAGACTCTGTTGTCTCCCTATTGTGAAAGCAAATTTGTGATGACCGGCCTTTCTCCAGCTTACACTCAGATTCCTGTAGATGTTTTTAACATTTTAGAAGTATCACTAACACTAAAACTCTTACCAACTGCTTCTTTATATGTGTAAGATATAACACTAATGAAAATTAGTCTACATTGACTCATATTACTGCCATGTCACTCGTGTCACTTGGAATTATCTTTTTGTTTTTTCAAAGTTTGCGGTATCCAGTCAGTGGCAACACTAAAGCCAGATGAGTTAAAAGAACATTAGCAGATTAATTTATTCTGTTTATGTAAATTAGGTGTATAAAATGTATGTATATAAAAGTCACTGCACAATAAATGTGAACATATCATAACTGTTTTCTTGCGTGTTGTTTTTTTAATATGTGAAGCCAAGTGGGTGTGGAGAGATTGGTTTCCAAAGGGCAGGTCTGGATCCTTCATCCTGAGGATGTCTCCTTTGGTTTGTGGCTGTGGAAGCACACTTTTTTTCCTTTTCTATTAATGGCTTTATCTGTCATTCCTAGCTTTTCCATTAAAATGTAAAAGAAGCCACATGCTGTCTGGCTCTTTTGCATATGCATTAAAGCTGCTGACACTGGTTTTACCATACGTATTGACAGGCCGGCTTCACGGAGCATGAACAAAAATGCAAAACAACCCCCTCCCTGGAGTCACCTGTTCAGCTCATATCAGCACTGCTGCCCTCACCTGGTGAGTTCAAAAGAATGGGCAGGGCTGGTTATTGTTTCCTTAAGAGATGGCTTTTGGAGATGAAAGGTGCACATCAAGTGGAATCCGCAGCGACCGCAGACTGGTAATAATTGGCTTCACCATCTCCTCACACATATCAGGCCTGCCCTGCCAGCGGGACCCCGAGCAGCGGGACAGATCAAGGCTCTGGCTGTAATCGCTTCCTTTTGAAGAGATAGACTGGGCCCTCTGCGCGAGGTGACTTATTGACTGCAGTTTGTATAGATGAAACGCATCCACCGCCATCGTCTGTCCTGTTACATCAAGTGTGTGAAACATTTCTGCCTTGTATTTTGAAACAAAACTGACTGCTTCTTTAGCGCACTGCAAATAGGTTATTGCTCAGGCTTACACCACAGCATGACTCCCATGATGCAATGCGCATGTGAATTTTAACCGTTTCTTTACAGATTAAAGCTCATATTGACTCAGTTGTCAGTTTGTTAGGTACACCTAACTAATGCAGTCCTGATGCAACCTTTGTGAAGGTTGTTGGAGTTTGTTGAAACTGATTTGTGTCTTTGAACATTTTAATCAGTTTTTTTCAGACATAGTCAGCGAACAACACACACCGCTGAATGTGAAATATAATTTACAGCTTCCCTTTCAGATAAGAGGATCCCAACCCGAGCATTGATACCATCATATTGCAACACAATCTACTTCTTCCACAGCATTAAAATGTACTTTTAAGCTTTAATTATGAGCCCAATCCCTTCAGCTTGTAAATTGTTGTATTCCCTATCTTAATTTGTAAGCAACATACAATTTTATGTTGGTTTCTTTTTGTTGCGCATAATTATTTATTGGTAATTTTCTATTATTAGTTACATCTAATTCTAGTTGCCATTGTTTTCTTTTTCTATTTACTGGTAAGATGCCTTTCTAAATACAGGGATGTCTTCAGTGATTACAGTGTTGGTCCATTACTTCTGAGAACATACTGTTAAAAGGAAACATGTCTATCAACCTGAAAACTAGCAAAACCGTGCATATTATTTTGAGATTTGTGCCCCTGCTGTTGATGAACACTGTTATCCCACAATGCAATGCACAAAGGAGAAGGAGGAGTTAATCACAGGTGGGAAACATTCAAAGTAATTGTTAGTGGTGATCAAACAGTTCAAGAAACATCTGAGAATTTTTTTTTTCTGAAGTCTCTTTGTTATATTTAATTGGAAGAAGCATTCCAAAGTAGGAGTTTGCATAGCAGCAAATTGCATCATATCCTGTCCTGGAAAACAATGAAGTATGTGGATTTCTTCTATACTGCAACTGCAAAAATATTATATGATGTAGTTTAGCATATAGTTTGTACTTGTTTGCATCATGATCTTGTGATTTGTTACCACTGTTTTAGAGATGTGCTAATTTAATTTAATGTAGGCTGTAGTTTGTGTTGCTGTTGTGTTATACTGAGTTTGTAATATTCTGTCCACCAATAGGAGGAGACAAACGGTTCAACAGAAACTGAAGAACACAGCCTTCATGAAGGTAGGATGTATTCGATGTTCTTCATACCCTGCAACTGAATGTTTATATTCAATGTAATGAAATGCATTCTTTGACTCTTTATTCCTCCTACAAAATCCTGCAGCAGCTGTATGCAGTCTTGTATACATGGATTATGGATGTGTGGCGGTGGCATGTTTACAGCCACCCATGCCCTCAATCCTTTTGTCTCCTCTGTATTCAGATGCTTGTTATTGTGCTGCAGAGTGTGTCCGTGTATCTCCGAAGCCACATTTATGCACTCCTCTTTTTTTCTGGGTGTCAATCACAATTTACATAGGTCGGCCCATGGAGAAACTAATCACAATTATAATTATTCCTATAGCCTAATTATGCATATGGCATTTGTATGATGGAGATTTATTTAGAGTAATGAATGTGTAGTCTTGTGTAACATTGCTTTTCCTCTCGGTGTGGAGGAGCGGACTTGCGCCTCCTCTGCCGGGCTCTTCAATCTAATCACCAATCTCAGGCTAGATAAAAAAGAGCCGGTGCAAGCTCCGTCTTCAACCTGCTATCAAGGTCTGAGAGAGATGATGGGAATCCCTGTAGGGCACTAACTGATTCAGATTGCAAGAATACACCTCTTTGAACAAGGAATCTCATATCCTCTGCAGCCTCTATTTCAACACTGCTTATCCATTATGATTTCTATTGCTTTTCCTTTCTTTTTTTGTTGTTGTTTGTTTTTCCCATTTCTGCAGAGAGATGTGTGCTTCTTGGTAATCGGGGACGACATCACTGAGTGTTGAGCTTTCGTTAGGACCGCAGCAAATCAAACACAGCCACAGGACATGTGGGAAGGCACAGAGTTGGATCAACTACAAAGAAAACTAAAGGATGATACTTTTTATGCTACCCCTATAGGGAGTATTATAACAATTCCCGCTTCCACAGTTATATAAAATCCATAACAATATGAGATCCATTAAAAAACATGGAATGACAGGTGGCAGAGAATAAACGAGAGACAATACAGATGCAAGACACAAATGTTGGTACAATCTCCATTAGAGCCCTGAGCCATTCATTTGGGGATTAAGCGGTTTAATCTTAAAATGTTCAGTAATTCATTCTCTCCCAAATAACAGTGATTGCTTTGCCAGTGGGAGCAGCCAGCAGCCCACTGGTGTCTGGATAATCATTTCTCCAGTGGTCCTCCAGCGATTCCTGCAGCTCGGGGACAGTTAAGTAGCAGTTCAGTGCACACAGCAATCTGAGGGGAAGCACTGCCTTTACTGACTCTGCTGTCCGGGAGCATGTGATGCTGCAGTGCACAGTAAGTTTTCTCTTTATATCAGTCATTTTCACAAGGTAATAAAGTATTTAGCTCCTTTGCATGAAAAAATATTCAATTGCAGGTCAAAGTTCTCCTTTTAAAAACCTTCATTCGGACATGATATAAATGTTTTCAGATTTTGGAATGCGCTTTAATTGGTACTTTAATTGATCCAATGGTTCCCAATTTACCCAAAATTTTTGCTACGAAAAACTGGCAGACTCACTTGACCTCTGACCTCAAGATATCTAAATGAAAACTGGTTCTATGGATATCCACAAGTCTCCCACAAACAATTTGGACAATAACCTAGCCTAGTATAAAGCTGGAGAACCCAGAAAAAATGCTGACATAGGGAGAACATGCAAACTCCGCCCACGGCCCCTTTTAGGAGTTACAGATAGACAAAAAGAAAAAAATGCAATTAAGCAACAGAATCTATGAAAACGAGAACGAAAAGTGTACGGACTACAAAACAGGATTATGATCATTCCATATTAAGAAATGGAGGAAAACAAGGGCATGTATGATGCTTGATTGTTTTCTTTATGGTTTCCTGCTTTTCATGATGTGATCCAGCTTTTTTGTGAGTGATTTTGTAATGCTTTTATTTTGAAGGTTTGATATATTAGATTTACTTTTCAGTTGAATCCTTGAGAGAGAAAAGAGAAATGCATTGTGGCGTTTGACAAATATCCCATCGATCTTCCCACCAGCTACTTCTAAATTAATCTTTTAAGAGTTTGTCATAGACCTGTTTTCGAGAAATGCATGAATGGAAATGCCTCTGAGTCTCCCTTTCAAGAAGTCAATAGGACTCACTGACAAGTCCTTTTGTTCCAAGACAAATCTACTTCTCAGGCGCACCTTGGCCCCCTCTCTCCCTCCTCCAATCACTCATTTCTATTAGAATTTGTCAAATTCCATAATAGAGTAATTGCTATGAAGAACAGCGACTGTCACGCTGGAAATGAGTGGTCTTTATATTTGGTGCAACACCATGTCACAGGAATCTTTCATCATTAAACTTGAGATGACAGAGATTCTATTCATATTCATACTGGGATGATTGGGTTTGCTGGGCTGTAATGTTCAATGATCGGTATTAGTGGAAAATGACATGTCTCATTATACGTAAGCATGAAACAATGCGACAGAGTTACAGATGTTGTTACAGAGACAATGGTTTGAATGTTTCCTAATCAAATGAGCTTTAAAGGAAGGGTTAAACAATTGGGGAAAGTGGTTATTTGCTTTCTTGTGGAGAGAAATCTGTCATTAATGTATTATAATAAGGAAGCTACACTCAGCAGCAGTTAGCTTAGCTTATGAAAAAGACTGGGGACAGCTAGCACAATCCACCTACCAGCACCTCTAAAGCTCATTAATTAACCCTACAGGTGAGTAACTGCACCTGGCAAACACAAAGCACAGCATATAAATAATTTAAATAACCACAAATTGTATTTTGACCAAATGGTTTTGATACAGGGCTCTTCTGTGTGGAGTTTGCATGTTCTCTCCATGTCAGCGTCGGTTCTCTCCGGGTCCTTCCTCCCACAGCCATGCAGCTGAAGGTTAGTTGGTGGCACTAAAATTGCCCATAGGAGTGAATGAGAACGTGAATAAGTGTCTTTCTCTATGTGTCAGCCCTGCAATAGTCTGGCGACCTGTTCAAGATGTACCTGCCTCTCACCCAATGTCAGCTCCAGCCCCCAGCGACCCGACTTTGGATAAGCAGTTAAAAAAGAATGAATGAATGAATGTTTTTATACGTTTCAGCATTTGCCCCTCTTATAACACCAACGCATCAGATCAATATATCGTGCATGATCAGGTCATATTGAGTATATATAGAGAGAGTAACTGCGTATTACGTCACTCTAACATACATCACACATCAGCCATAGTGTAAAGCTATAGAGCTGTTGCATGCGTGACCCCATACAGCAAATGAAGCTTTGGAGGTGCTGGTAGGTGGATTTTGTCACCAGCTGTTTGCAGCCTTCAAGCTAAGCTGAGCTCAGGTAACCTGGCTGTAGCTTTATGTTGACAGATAGATATCAAAGGTCAAAGGTTAACTTTATTGTCAGTTCTGCTGTCAGTATTAGATAAACAGACTTCTCTGCAGCCCACAGTACAAATATAAAGAATACTAAAAGACAATAATATACAGAATGACAATATGGAAATATAAAAATATAAAATATATGAATAGTGCAAATAAATAAGAGTTGTACAAATGGATGAATAGTGTAAATCTTACATTTTGAATGATTCGTGAGAGTCCAGTCTTTTATTGGGCATGAGGCATGAGGCAGGGGACAGATTTCAGTTTCCTGACAGCCTGGTGGATAATTAATATGATAAAAAGTTTATTTTCCAAAATGTCACAAAAAGTCCTTAAACCCTGTGTAGCTGCAGTCAGAACGAGCCCACGCTGATCTCAAACCGTCGTCTTACAGGTGTAAAGATTAAGAGCGAGAATGATTTACTTGCAGACGAGTGTGTCTGAGAAGACAACAACTTCCCAGCCCGGTCTCCTGCGAGTCTCTGCACAGACCCCAACAATCTGACGGCCCGAACCCTCCCAAGGCATTCTGCAGCAAATTGCATCGTTACTTTGCAAATTTGTTCAAGCAATCAACTCAATCTCACTTGGGGTACCAATCTGACAACAGGAATGATTAGAATCCTGGGCGGCTCGCCGCTTGTCACTTGGGACCGAGATGAGAGCGGAATTACAATGAAGCCTGAAATTGTGTGCTATTGTTACCTCCCTGTGTTCCAGCCTTCTTCCTCCATCCACCCTTTTCCACATGCCCACGTCTGTCTCCTCCGTTCTATCTTTTCGGAGATGTGGTAACAAGGTGTGACTGTTAGAGACAAAGCCAAAGGCCAATTGTCTGGAATGGGAGACTAGAAATAGCTCCAGTCCCATCTTTTATTGCAGCACAGTGTGAAACCCCCTGATTTGGGTGATGAAATATGCAAAGTTTATGTGGAAATGCTTTGGAGGATTAGAGCTGATGGCCTTTAATGTAGTTGTGCTGGACAGGAAGTGCTTTAAAAGAGGAATGAATACTCCATCATAGCGTAGCTTTGGAAAGAATTTTAGCAGGAGAGGCGGCTTAGTCGAGCTCCCTTTAGGTTCGGACAAAATGCATTAAAATGACCTCAGGAATTGTGGCGAAATGCAAAGGGCAGAGGCAGGCGGCTCTCAACTTGCTTTATATTTATCAGTTTCTCCTCACATGTTGCCTTGGAGAGGAGGGTTAGGGGGGTGAAATGACCTGACGGGGGCTGAGGGGAGGAGAAGCACGCTGTTGATTCTCATTTCACCGTTCCCATCTCCCAGCAGGATTGTCTGAGACATAGATAAATACTGCCAGCACTGCGATTTATAAGCTGTGCAGCAGACACAATTTCACCCATTACCTGACTGACTCAAAGTCCAACACGCTTGAGTCCCCTGCATACAGAGTGCTGTGATTTCAGCTGCTTTTGCCATTCTTCTGTCCTCCCTTTGCCTTTCCTCGAACTCTCTCTTGTCAGCACCACAGGGGGACAAGCCAACTCTCAAACCCTGAATACTTATTTGTTTTTGACTATAACAGTGATGTGCTTTGTGTGAAAATGTTTTTCATCTGTTGCCAGTCCGGACAAGTCCTGCATTTATTGTGACTTTAATTTCAGGTCTATACTTATTGTAATTATAGTATTAGGGTGAGTTTGAGTATCAAATAAATGGTCGTTAACCTTCGATTACATAAACTTTAACACTGGCAATATTTTCAAGCTTTCAAAGTTAGATAATTATGGTCAAGCTCACATTTGAAGTCAAACTACATGTAATCTGGAAGCAATGTGACCATATTTTACAAATAAACAATGTAAAGTGAGTGATGACAAAGGCAGACATTATGTGTTTCCAAGCACAGACAAGTAATGGTGAAACACAACTTAAAATAAAATGATTATTTGGCCTAATAAACAATTTCTGTCCTGAACAGCAACTCTATTTTCTCTTTATAATAGAGTTAACAGGCTGGTTCACCCAAACTACAGAACTGGTATGATGCTGTATGCTGTTGGAACATGGGCTCTGTAGTTTATTTGGTGTAAATCCCGAAGATTTTGGTAGAGGACGCAATCCGGTTTTGCATTTGTAGTCCGTTTGTAGTCCAAGTATCACATCTCAGTGGGCTTTGGTTAGATGCAGCTAAACAGTCCGTGTGACAACAAAATAGGTGGAACACGTTGGCTGAAATGCAACCTAGAAACCCATTAATACTGAAGAGGATTGGGGCCAGGTAGGAGAGAAAGATAATGAAAGGAGGGATTTTTTTCATTATGCAGTTTGAGAGAAAAAGTCAAAATGACAAGAATAAAGTCAACTTTTTGAGTTGTGTAAAGTTGGAAAGATATTCATGGATTGGTTGTTCCCATGTCAGTAAGTCTTCAGAGGAACATTGTTTTCAGAGAAACTGCACGTCTATCAGAAAAAGTTACAAGCTACAACCTGATTTTCATCAATGTCATAAAATGAGCAATAATCACAATATTTAAGGCTGTCGTAGTTCTAAATTCCCCCTCACATAAATGTTACTACAACTATTGTTTTTTGGAAAATCTGCTTTTTATGTAATTTCAAAAATCCTGTTGTAGCTTGCAGTCTACTTATTGAACTCAAAAAGTTGACTTTATTCTTGACATTTGCCTTTTTTCTTGAAGTGCATAAAGATTTGTATTATTTTTTTCTCCTTCCTGGCCCTAATCCTCTTCCATACATTGGCTATCATCTGAACAAGATTCTTTTTACATTCATTCACTAACAGAAACATATTTCCAGTTGTGGACATAATCTCTCTTTGACCTGCTCTAGATAAGCATGTGGGTTTCCATCTTTGGTGGTAACAGAAACTGCTAAAAGTTTTTCAGTCATTCCTTCATTGTCAGTAACCGCTTATCTGAACCCGGGTCGCGGTGGGCTGGAGCCGATCCCAGCTGCAGTGGATCGAACCGGCAACCCTCTTGCTGTGAGGCAAGAGTGCTAACCAGTACAGCACCGTGTGGCCCGCCCGCTAAAATATTATTGCTAAAATAGCAAGAGTCAAAATGTACATTATTCATTTAAATTCTATTTGGTGAAGTACTTTTTCTTTGACAATGGATTACTGTTGCTTATTAAACATGTAAAAAGGATTTGAAGGCAGTATTTGACATTAAATCTCTGGTACAAATAGCAGCAAACAGGCTCTTTAGTGAACTTGAGGCTATTTTCTTTCCAGCAGTAGTAAATACCACAGGCTTTCCTCCACATTCTCATTCAAAGTCAAATTGCTCCTTCAAGGCCTGCCAGTAATATGGGTTAATTGTTCTGGATGGCTGGATCACTTCCAAGCAGTTCATCCAATTTCCATTTAAATTGAGCTATCGGAGCGTGACATGGGCGACGCTTGGCTCGGCACTGTTGCAGACAGGCGACACCGACGCACCGCCGGCTGGGATGCAGAGAAACCTGTTTACAGGTCATACCGGAGACTCTCAAGTGGATCGCAGCAAATCAAATGCAAGCACACACCTTGCTGGTTCTCTCAGCAGGGCTTTAAGAGGGAGCAGAGAAAAATCTCATATAGTCAAACCGGTCAAGTGTATATACATTGCTTCATTGTCAGTCTCCTGTTGACTGTGGCTCCTATTGTGAACCGACAGTCTGAACAATAAAGGAGGACATGGTGGGTGCTCTTTATTCCTTTCTTTGCCGTCTGTTCTCTGCTGATTCTTGGCATTTCAGCTCTTAAAAATCCACATTTTGGTCCCAAGATGCTATTTTTTTGTCACTGTCCCCGCAGGAATCATGTCACGAGCATTTCTCAAACTATTGGACAGGTTCACCGTCAACAGCACACCCCACTGTTTTTAATTTTAGCTGTTGATTTAAGGCTTCAGTTCCCTTCTATCTCCTAACATATGAACTCTAATGAGCCCTGATTATTTCCTCCCACTGCTATTGTCGTACACATCTTTGTTTTTTTTGTTTTGTTTTTAACTCTGGGTATAAATCAAGGCGGTGCATTTCATTCCAATAATGTTTTCATCATATGTGTCATGCAGATGATTTCTACGATTAAAAACAAACTTTTTTGAGGAAAAAAATGAGGAAAAATACATCAAACACACCACAGGACTCTTTTGTTGTTTTCCCTTTTGAACTCAACACTCCCCTTCTGATTGCACATTCACAAGAGAATATAAGGTGTCCACAATCACAAATGTAACCGTCCACTCTCCCTGCAAACACTTTGCTTAACATCACTGTCAAAGGCTACCCATAGCGTTGTGTGAATACACAAAGAAAACGATTAACAGTAGAGGGTGGTAATGTGGCATTTAACTGCATGCAATCTGCAGCGAAACAACACAAGAAAAGGAATAAGAGGTATTCTGTTCGATGAAGGAGTTATTGGAGCGCTCTTTTTGGAGAGCCACTCCAAACTGAGGGCAACTCCAAAACAAGACAAGAAACTTCTTCAACTGTAACAACTGGATGATAACATGTTTTTTTTATCACAAGATGAGACACCAGTATACCCCTCTTCACACACACACACACATGCACAGGCCAAAGCTGCGTTCACATTCCCTCCTCCAATGGTCCTATTTCCCGAGTTGGGAAGTCGTTCCTCTGACTTAATTATGTTCATGACCTTTAAGTCGTAATACGGTTACAACATGGACAAGAAAAACGTGCTGTAATTTACTGCTCAGAGCGTTTAAACAACATGTTGAGAGCTGGTACCAGAATTATGGAAATTGATCAGATGAGACGTAAAATATGATTGGGAATCTGATTTTTCCATTTGCTCCGACACCACATGAACGCAGCACAAATGCCCCAGCTGCAATAATAATGAAAGTGAAAATTAATTAGTGTTTCTGCCCTGTGAATTAAAATTGCCCCCATATTTAATGAGTTCTTCCCTCGTCCACGCTACACCCTCAGGACAGTTTTTTGTAAATCCTGCAGACAAGCAAACGGACAAACCACCGACAACAAAACCTACCGAGATAACAAAGAAGGTGCATCCTGTCAAAATCCCAAAAGGTTTAGAAATACACAAAATATTAAGAAAAAAACAGCCATTTTGATGGTTGCAATATTTTATATTTTTCATACAAAAAATAAATATTTCTATTGTGTTAAAAAAAATTACAACTTGAGGAACATGTTAAAAACCTTTTTTTTTTTTTTTTTATTTCTTTGTAGTTCAAACAACATTTATCCAGATGTTTGAAGAGTCTTTATTAATTCTGGAAATACTTTCTGTAAAGCAGAATGTGTTTTTGAAGAAGTCAACAATTCTTTTTTATTCTTTTTTATTTTTTTATAAAAACCGATGCATATCTCTGTCTCTTTAAATCTTTTGAGTTTTTGTCAAAAAGACAAAACCAAGTTCAAGGTGTGACTGAAAAAGCTAGTGCGGCTCTTTGTGCCTGTGCCCAGCTTTGTGACTTCAGTGTGATGGTAATACATGAGTGGCTGCTTGTGAACCAGCCTCCTGCTTCACTTTGCCTCCACTCATCACAAAGGCAGCCCGTGTGCTCCGTGGATCAGCTTGGATGGCTTGCATCAGTCATACCCCCAAAGTCCAACTTCTCATAAAACCCACACCATTCTGTATCATCGATTCGTTCCCTTTTAGAAATGGGCCCCATGTCACACGTATTGTTTCTAGATTGAAAAGGAGTTGGCCAACATCTGCTGTAAATCATAAACTCCCATTAACCAGAGGGATCCATTCTGCAGCAGGCATCAGCTCTCTCTGTCTTTGTCCTGGGTCAAACCATTGTCTTGGTTTTATTTTTGCAACCTTAGCAGGCCGGACCCTCCATCACTGTCCCCACCGTCGGAGGGAGGACTCTGCTTTGTGAACACAATGATGTCGGGTACAACATTAAAACGTTTAACCGAGTGGAGGGGCAGCGTGACCCCACAAGCTCACACGATCAGCCGGGTCAGGATGAGAAAATGGAGGTCAGATAACACACAAACACATATTATTCCAAGACACTAAATGACAGTGAGAGGGAGGGAGAGAAGGTCAAATACACTTAGGCTCATGTTTGACCTGTTTCATCTCTGTATGGTTTTCCTTTAATTGAGTTAAAGGGTCACTTCACCCAAAGCAAATAAAAACATTTTTCCTCACTTCCTCCCTCCTGATATTGAACCATAAAGGTGGTTTGGATTTCCTTTACTGAGATTTTGAGATATCTGTCTCTGAGATTTACGCCATGCCAAAACCTTTTATTAAATGTATAAAATTACAACATGTCTGACTTGATCAAGGACAGAACCATAAAAGACTAATTTCCATTGTTGTGCCCGGTGTTTCCTCAGTCTGCCAACAGCATCAAACCAGAAATAAACATTAAATGTCTGACACTAAGATATATTTGAAACTCAGAACTAATGAGCCAGAAAACAAAGCATTTGAACAAACAATTGATTTTCACATAATACATGAATGGTTGTGTTACACACTTAAATTAATAATTAAAGCATAAAATAATAGCAAGCTGACCAAATTCTGTTATGAAACTAAAACAACCTTTGAACCCTTTTGAAAATCACTTATTTGAATTCTAGTGTCATTTAACTGACCCCAGAAACACCAAAAACTAATTTCCAAAATTGGTGAACTATATCTTTAAAATTAATCAAATTTTCTCTATATTGTTGCCAGTAAGTGCTTTTGGTAAAAATGCATTGAGGTTCAAAGAGGGATGTGGGAGTGAGAGAAACCATTTGTTTCGTTTGTTGTTTGTAATTCAGGGATAAAACCCTAAAAATGGGCAGAAATACAAGAGAAATGCTTTGTATCTGCTGTTCCCTATAATGAATGTTTGCGTATGATTTTATGCACCACGAGTCAGCCTGTGAAGGGCTCATTTTGAACCAGACTCAGGTCTCCCACATTAGCGGTTCCCCTTGAGCTGCCCTTGACTTGAACGCACTGAGCCCGAGGCGCTGGGCTGAGGGCTGGGCTCCCCCCAGGCTCCCCTCCCCCAAGGACACTCTGCAGGTTGCCTGCATGTCTGTCTGTCTGCAAAAAAAAAATACATGTCCAGATACTTCTATTGTTCTGCGCTCTGATCTTCACACAGGTTGCTAAAACAAAGCCCTCTTATTAATATTTATAGCCTCTCTGATGGGACGGGATCAATGGAGAGAGGAGAAAGAGAAGAGAGAGTGTGCCTGAATAATCATCATCCATCTACTTCCAGCCCTCTCTCTCCTCTCTCCATCTCTCTGAAGTAGAAGTGATGTTTTAAAGAGGAATCCGGTGTGTGAGCGGGAGATGGAAATTTGATGAGATCGGAGAGAGGAACGGCTGTATCCGTATTTGCACATGTATGTTTATTTTTGCTTTGGTGGCTCGCCGGCTGCCACCCTGACAGGCGAGTTATTGACTTATTTTTACACCAGTTTTTCTTTACATTAATGGCTAAATAAAGCGAGGCAGCACTCACCGTATCCCCGTTTGCCTTCATAAATATAAGTATATCCTTCTGCACTGACATCTGTTAAAGCCTTGGGATATTTTGCTCGTTTCTGTTGACTTTCATTTGCCTTAATTTCTTCTCTTTTCCCAGCTGAAGATGTGTGGGAGAGTGTTAAGAGTGGATTTGTAACAGACTCCTGGTGTCTTCATTGGCAGGCCCAGCATGGTGGATCTCCAAGATAAAAGTCTGACAGCCTGAGACAGTCTGCTCTGCGTCTTCAGTAGGTGGGCACACTGCCCAGTGCTCAGTAAGCGAATTAGGTGGGCAGTACGCCCAACACTGCCCCTCTTGACTGACAGTGGCCCCGCCGAGCGCTCTTTAACTGCACAAGGAGAAAGTTATTAATCAGATGTGTTTGCTTCTTCTAGCTTTTCCTGCAGAGGAGGAGGAGGGGGAGGAGGGGAGACCTGGCTTAGTGATGAATGCCCTCACTTCTACGCGTTTCAAAAGTACAGTTTATCCATGAGGAATGGAGCAGCTTGTACATGGGCTGAGGGGAAATTGCCTTTTCCTTTGACCTGCAGCCAAGGGTGAGGAAGTGAATGGGAAGCGATATGAGAGCGTCTGCCCTCTGAGGTGATGAATACGGTGTAAATTAGAAGAAGAGGCCTTTCAATCTGGAGCGCTTTGGCTTTCCCCATTCTTACCGCTTTAAATTGTTTTCTGTCTTTTGCTCTACAGCCCATTCCTGCCTCCCTCATTTTTTTCTTAATCTTTCTTCCCTTTTTTTCTCCCATTTTTATATCTCCTCCACCTCCACCCCCTCCGTGCTGGGCTGCAGCAGGGTTCTGGGGGTGTGCGGGTTGACAGGTTGAGCTCTGGGAGGTCGAGAGGGCAAGGGCAGCATTTGCAGATTGCGGGACAGAAAGCTGAGACAGCACGGCCTTCAGTGAGAACGCAGTGTGCAGCAGGAATCGCGAGGCCATGCAGAGTCACAGAGAACCGTGACCTTGAGCCGTGAGGAAAAAATCAACACAAATCCATCGAGTCTGGACGTGTGCTCACAGGCCCCGGTGCCCTGCGTATGTGTGCACTCATTGGCATATGGTGTTTTGCTCGATATGGATTAGACAGAACCCCTCATGAATTATTGTGAAAGCTCAGGATATTGCAGCGCACCACTGAGAAATAAACAAATTAGTGTTTTTATTATGTCTGCCTTTAATTGATATTCATGAGTGCAGTGTTTCAGATGCAACAAAAGCTTGGGTCCAATGCTAAACCTTTAAATTTGGATTATTAATTACTACAATAACAATCCACTGGATAAATACTGTTGTGTGTTTATGATTAATCTGAGCACATAATCCCCTGTTTTATCCTGCAGCTATGATGTATGTGTGTGTGGCTTACATAAATGCTCCGAAAAATACTGCAAACCTCAAAATAGCCAACACAAAACCTGTGTGACATGAATCTTTGAATCTTACGTGAGTGGAATAACAACAGTGCTTTATCTATGAGGAGACTGATGGACTGCTTTAAAAATACATGTGATTCCAACTGGACTCAATCTTTGTTTGGAAGCCGTCCTGCTGGATTGACACTAATACCAACCAGGGAGAAGGAGCTGGCTCTCTTGTGCTTTTTTTCCCTCCCTAATTCCACTTGGTAGTTAAAATTATTCCACATAAAACTGGATATTTTTGAACTTTTGAACTACTTGAACCTTGTTTATGCGGAGTGTGCATACACTAAACGGTCCTTCAGTAATGGGTATAAATTGGCAAAAGCTCCTTTAAGGCGCATCAACAAATTTAACATTTTTAATCCCCCGCAGAGCCTTTGGCAGGTAACATTTACATGGACACCCACACTCCATTTCAAACTCTAGTCTAAACACCAGGTTTCATACCTTATATATCAGAATGAATTGTGCATTGATAAAACTCACATAAAGGCAAATTCTGTTAAATTGTGCAGCTATAAGTCAGACTATTTTATGTTAATTACAGAATGTGCAATGCTCTCCGATCTGTTTTTCATGAGATTCACTCATATTTGTGCAGATGTTACGTATGACCTGTATCTGGAGAAGCATTATTTTAATAAATCCACAATATTGTCATTTTAACTTCTACTTTACTTTGTTGTTCCCACATGAAAAGATGCATCCCAAGGAGATACAGAATGCACATGCAGACCTGAACATCCAGTAGGACACATAAAACATAATAAAATAACATAAAAATATACAACTTACAATAAAACATTTTATTAGGAAACATTCGGTATAATAAAACATTTTTTCTACTTAAAGTCAGTATCCCAGAGCTGGATGTCATGGAGGAGTGTTTAGCTGTTGATTGGAGGTTTTATTTCTCTCTCTCAGAGAAGGCTAGATTTTTTTGTTAGTGGCTCCCAGTGTCTTTGAGAAATGGCAATTAGCAGCCTCTCCAAGATTGTGTACAAAAAGTGTAGCTGGTCAAACTGCAGTCAAATAGTCTTTTTTTTGTTGCTTAGTTGGAGCACAAAACACACAAATAAATTGTCTAATAATTTCAGAAACAAGAAATAAGGAGATGTAGTCTACTTTTAACTTTTAAATACATATTCAGCTGAATTTCAGACACACAAACTCAGCTCTAATCCAACAGTTTTGTTATTAAGATAGTGTTAAAATGTTTAAATTCAGGGGGAGGAATGTGACTGTTCCTTTAAAGTCAAATTTAAGCTAAAAACTTTGTCTCTAATGGTTAAAACATGATCAGTTTGGGTGTATTTTTATGTTATTTTTATTTTGTATTTAGTGAATTTATAATAAATCACATTGAATCACATGAACTCTACTCTGCCCTCCACAGGTGTTCTGCATCAGGCAATCAGCAGACTCTGTTTGATCCTCACCAGCCACCATCCCTCACAGTTAGCTAGCAGCTGCCTGTGTGCTCAGATTAGCTGCTCTTATTTCACTAGTTTCTTTCTTATGGTGGTGTTTTGCTGCAAGACAGTTTAGTTTACATAACATGAGGTGTTTATAAAAGACAAAGGAGATTTAATTTGAAAGATTCTAGCCTGGAAAAACTTCAAGCAGCAGAACAGACTGTTTACTCTACAAAGGAGCCTGTGGAGAGGCTTACATCCAGATTGTCCTCCAAAAGTAAGTTGATATTCAGCCATTTAAGTCAAAATACTGACTCTTAAGAAAGTTTTAGAGCCAGAAAGTCTGACCCACCTGTGCATGTGTGGTTTCCTTCAGTTTTCAAATCAGTTGTGGGGTGTAGGAGGTTAAGTGGAACATTTAAAACCTCTCTGCTCTGGACTCTAAATGAGGTTTTGCTGTCCAATTGGCCGGGCTTCCTCTGCCAATTTCTGCTCCAACTATCTGCTTTGTTCAAGTCTTCAAATGAATTTTTAACCTGAACTCAAATTCACCCTGAACAACAGCTGTGGGCCTGCTCACATGCCAACTATAGATATTAAAATCCTTTAAAAGAAGCCATTAAAGAGATCCATCTGTAAAGTAAAACCCCATCTTGTTGCTTAATCTATTCCTTTTCACTTCTGCGGCTATTTATTAGAGTCCACAGCTTGATTATTACAGGAAGTTGATCCCTATTTGTTGTTCTGCATGAAAACAGCTGCTGAGTTAATGCATGATATATCTTCTCCCAGCTAGTGGCACCATAATCCTCCAGTAAGTGATACCACCAACAGCAAACTGTATCTATTTAAATATGTGTCTTTCGTGGCAGCTGGCCCGAGCTCCGGCACATGGAGAAAATCCCCAGCAGTATGTTTAATACAAGAGAGCAGATCCACGCAGCCTGTAGCTGCTCACTTATGGATAGGCCGTACTGAGACTGTACACTGTCATCAGTCTGGAGACTGCACTAGGGTTGAACATGCAGTAATGATGGATTTATTGTCTTCTAGAGCAGCTTCCAGTAATCACAGAGTGACTGTTCTTCATGCTGGGATATTGTGCAGGACAGGGTTTTTTCTTCCTCTGTCTCCAGCGTCTTAGCTGTGAGAAATGAGGTACAGTCAGGCTCTCTGCTGGGTGACTGCTTCTCTGGGAAATGTCGCTCATTTTCTGAATTGCATATGAATATTTGCAGGGAGAGATTGGAGGCTGATTATGATTTATGGTGAACTGTGAAGCTGCAGCTGTGATCTTCTGAGTCTGTGCACAAACAGAACAGAAGTAAATATATAAAGATGCAGCAGATTTCTACTGTTCCTTTGTGTGTGATGATGACTTTAAAGAGCTTTCTGGGAGTTTTTATCACCTTCTTAATAAGACATTCTCTCTCATAAAGAGACGGCATGAACATGAACTGTGGTCAGTGATAAAAAACAACAACTTTTTTTGTAAAATATGCTTATTTGTGAGAGTTAGATTAGAAGATACCACTCATATATTTAATGCTACAGCCAGCAGACGTTAGTTTATCCTAGCATAAAGACAGTGTTACTGTTAATTAGTACAATTAGTCCTCATCTTACACATCATAAGATATGTTATGATGTGACTGTGCTGTTTAATGTTCTGAAATGGACACGGTCGCTGTTTTGAACACACGATGATTGGAAATTGAAACACAGGTTAAAATAACTTATAACTTTACAAGCTAACTTACATATGTGGCTTAAAATTACAATGCTGGGACAATGAACATGAGTCTCCTGGGGTAAAGTCCAGTGTTATCGACCCGTTTATCCAACCTCTTTTTACTACGTCATCTCAAACAAGCCCCCATAGACTCAGTTTAATGACTTGTTTCACTATCAGAATTGGATTCAACCTGATTACATTTGGAGAGTATAAAAGAACCAAATTATATAAATATTTTTCCCCATTCAAGTGATTATGCAGGGAAGTCAAAGTTTTTTTGACTTCATGCACCACTGCCTAACTTTCATAGGAATGAACTGTGCCTCTCCAACGCTGTATCAGGTTCTCTTTATACTTCCAATGTCCTGATAATGTGCAGCTCCAGGCTCATGATCACATGTGTAAGAGTGCGTTATGTTTCATAGGTAACTAACAATGACTGAGAACAACCTGATTAATGAGTCTGTATTTTTATATATATATATATTTTTTTTACCTTTGAAAAGAGCAAACAGAGGCTAACTGCCCCCCCTGCTTTCAGTCTTTATGCTAAGCTAACCCACTGACTGTAGGTTCATATGTAACAGACAGGCATGATATTGGTATTTATCTTTTCAACTAACTCTGGACAAGAAAGCAGATAAGCATCTTTCCCATAACGTCCAACTATTCCTCTAAGTATCAGCATAGTGAGTGGCTTATTGGTTTAAACTCCTTGATCTCTGGAGGAAAAAAGACCCAACAAAGGAAATGGTGGACATTCAGTTGTGCTGACATATGTACAAATAGTACTGCCGTGAGAAGCGTTCCATAAATCACCAAAATGAATTTTGTCTCATCATTTGCTGAGATTTCCGGCCATTCATCTATGTGAGTTATGGCCCCTCTTTAGAGGTGGATCCGTGCTACCTCAACCTTCACTTCACTTATATCTTAAACCCTCTGTGCTGTGCTTTTGGTTTTGCTTGTCTGAGTGTGTAGTGTAGTGACACATCCACTGGGACAGCAGACATGAGGTTAAAGCAATTCACCATGGAAGAAACTGGAGCCTGCTTTGGCACCGGTGAAGAATGGGCAGAGACAGGCATGGATACCAGATGGCAGTGAATCTGTAATTACAATTCTCTGGTGCAAAATGAGGCACTGGTGGAATGAAATCTTGCAGCTCGAACATACCCTGCGTGCTAAAGTCTTTGTTTACTTGGCAGAAGGTCCGGCAGCCGCCCTGGTCTCTTTGAGGTGCGAGTGTCTTGTTTTCAGTGTCTTCACAGGAGTTCAAATGTGAACGAAAGGCCATTCAGCACCATCGGACTGCAGCAATGTTGGTGTTAGTGTCTTTGAGGAATGGCAATTAGCAGCCTAATCAAAAACAGAATGAAGATGGACAAAGACGGTTGAACTGAATTTAAATGGGATGTGCCTATAATGGCTCCCAAATGGAGAGCCGGGTCTGTGCTCGCCCCAGAGGGACTCACCTGTGATTTAGCCTCCTTACTTCTGTATGTGACAGGGTGGCATCGTGGCACTGCCCGCCCCCTCCCCTGTGACCCTGGATGCTCCCTCTTCCGCAGGAGGCTGCATAATCGTCTAATTAAATGGAGAGACAACAGCTCCAGCATACCTCATTAAAGACACCGCTCCATCAGCTCCCACCTTTCCTTTTCTTTTAAAAAACCCTCCTCGTCCTGGCAGGAAAGGTCAAACAAAGAAAAGAGTCGGAGACGGTCGCCTGTCCCTCTGGCACCGCTGCTATAGAGTTTAAATTAAACAGTCACTTTATGACAGTAGAGAACAAAGACTGCTCCATATTTCTGACTATGATTTTTTAGTCTCCAGACAGAAATTTGCCAACTCATTGTATCAGCTTAATTTCATATTATGACCCATAAACAAATGACAGCTGAGAGGAAGTGAAAGGGAGCATTTCTGATAAGAAACACAGTACGGTATCTCTGTGTTAAGTGGTGTGCAGCTACCCTGCAAATAAAGTGAATGCAGTCATCTTTTTTGTATTAATGAGGCATGCACCATTGAATAATTTCAACAGATAAATGAGCCAGGTTTGAGCTGCTTATAAATGAGGCTAGTTGAGCAAAAGGTTCCCATGTGACATCTCTCAGTGCTCAGAATATGGTGAAATAATTAACTCGGAGATCATACCATCTCAGATGCATTTTAAAACAATTCAGGCACGTCTGTATGTTGATTATGTGGGATTTTCATAGTTATTTTAGCTTTTAATATATGTATTTTACTATTTATTTCATAATCAGCATATACAGTGTAATTGTTTCATAATAAGAGGACTTCCTTTATTGCCACAGAAATAAAATGGTGCATGCTATGATTTTGTTTGACTCCACTGACAATCTTTTTTTGGCAGATTTTTAAATGGAAACACCTAATCAGCCATAGGAAGTAGTTTGTTTGTAAATCACAGCACGGAATATATTGTTCTGATTGGAAAGTCACACAATCACACTAACTAACTGAGCCAGGTGGCAGTAACATTAGTCCAGCCTCTCCTGTGTTCTGGAAGCCAGACTTACTGTTTTTTTTGTCATTGGAGTCTGGTAATAGCTTAATTTCCCTGTCGAAAAAGCATGAATATATATATATATTTTTAGGTGGCTAAAAATTTTTTTTGTTGCTGCTCAAATCCACCAAAGTCCTTTGACAAAACAATAGTTTTACCATCCTGTTGGTCCGCCAATGCCTCAATGTATTGGTTGGTCTGAGATCTGAACTAATGTCCACAACAGTGCAGTATGGAAGATAGATATGTGTTACATTATCATCCAGAAACCTATGTCAGGTCACATGGGAAAACACTGAAGGAAGGGCTCGGAAAAGTTTATTTTCAGTGCTAGGAGATAGAAACCACACCAAAATGTGAATTTTGAATTTGAATACATAAGGAGCCGCAATGCAAAGCAACATAATAATATAAAATCAATAAATCAATAAAGGACCTGTCCAGAAAATGACAGGCAAAAACATTGAGCATAAATAAGCTGCATTTACTAGGTTCAACATAATCAGTAAGTTTACACTCCCGTCTTAAAGCACATGTAAATCTCTCTGTCATGAGAGTGTGTGACAACATAAAGACACTCAGGATAAATATCGTTGGTCTCTTCATGGCTACGGTTACAAATGTGCCCCTGCCAATTTCAGAGCAAAATGTATCCATCTGTCCAGCTGATGCTAAATGTAACCTTTCCAAGTCCAATTATTTATGAAGTCCACAAACACACCTCCCTGCTTCCTCTCCTGCGGGTCCCCCCACATACACACATCATAAATATTTGAGAGGATGGATGTTGGAGGTTAACATATGTCCCATCTGAAATGTCAGCGGCCCCTCCAGTAGGCATGCTGTTGACAGAGCACCAAACCACTTTGTTTGGGTTGCGAGACTCTATCATGGGCGTTGTTTAATCTCCTGGCCCGACACGAACGCGGCTGCCCTGAATATGTACTCACACAGGATCACTTTGTTCCTCAAGGTGTCTCGCACGCTTGAGAGAATGAAAGAAACTAACAGTCGTCAGTCAGGTTGCAAAGTGGCTCTGTAACCTGTCATCACAATCAAATACTCAGCCTGACATCCTATCTAGTCATAATCTGGACTCTATAGATTTTGTGTCAGGGCCTAAAAGTAGTCGCTTGGATTCAGCGTTTGGGTTTTCAGGACGCGCAAATAATCTTGTCGTTTGGAGTGACAGCTTGAGACAGTGGACTGTGTTAACCACACTTGAGTAGTGTCGCTTTATAAAGTCAACTTCTGTCTGGAGCAGTATGGTCACAGACGATCCGAGGAAAATTATCAGCTGTCTCTCAGGAGGCGTCTCTGAGACGGACATGCTGCACAAGTTTGGTCAACTTTTATTACCAGTTGAACCCTGGCTTCACTCTCTATTTAGAAATTCAGATTGCGCTGCGACAGCAAAGTAAACTTTCTGCAGTGAGTTCTGCCATGACAGGTAATATAAGTGACATTCAATAAAAGCTTTTCAACGGCCACTTCTCCACCGTTCCTGTACTTGTCCAGAAAATGAATAGACTTCGTTGAGCTCCAGAAAAGCCATAGCAGTTGCTCCACAGCCGGAATAATAAGCGTCCTGTGTTACAGGAGGAACACTAAATGACTAAACCGAGATTTAAGACTAGCTTTATGCGAATAATTTTGTTTATGTATTTAGCCCTGATGTTGATGGATGATTGGGGCTGTGCTGCTTTAGCTATGAATAATTCATCACGTGGAGAATGTGTTTCAGAAGTTGGCTCCTTGGCAACAATAATGACTTAGGAAATTGTTGGATAGTGTTATCTAATTAAAACGGGAGGCGGCGGTCAGTTCAGGTGATGCTACGATGCTAATCAGCTGAGCGTCACGTTACCTGGCCGGTGCAGCGATGTCAAACAAACATTACGAGATGAAAGAGGTTGTAGTCTGCATGTCTTTACAGAACAGATTATCAATAACATCAAACTAGCAAAAAAGCCATTTCTGTGAAGCCTCTAATGTGACAGCTCTTTAGCTGGATCTTATTATCTACTGACAGAAGGATAATAACGTTCCTGAACGACTTTGGAGGCACGACTTTTAATTTGCACTGATTGGATGTGGACAGGAGGAGGTAGAGTTGAAACATTTAGTCCATTAATCTTTTAGTTGATGGACAGAAAATTATTCAGCAACTATTTTAGTAGTTGTTTAATTATTTCAGTTATTTAAAGAAAAAGCAAAGCCAATGAATTTGGTCATTCCAGCTTCTCAAGTGTGAAGATTTGCTGCTTGTTTCCTATCATATCGTTATTAATCTTTGGGTTACTGATGCACAATAGACATCAGGGCGGAAAATTATCAGTAAAGATAAATCGTTGACCAATTATACAAAGCCAAATTGCTTTCATTGACTTATAAAGCAGCATCTACACGCTCTGTAGGCGTTAACCTCAAGAGTTTGTTTGCGGTCCACCATTAAACTTGAATTAAAGATATACTGTGCAGGAACTGGTGCTTACCTTTTGTTAATACAATTTTCTAACTTGGCCCCTCCTCTCTGGCTCAATGAAAGGGAAAACAAACTACAGACTCACTGGTGCTGTGTGTTGTTTCCAAAGAGTGAAGCCCGGAAATGTCCAGAACACAGCAAAACGAAGAAAAAGGGAAAAATCCAGGAAGATGGCATTCATCAAATGTGATGATACAGAGGGTTTATTTTGTCCATACATTGTTTTAAGAAGTTTACATTGACAAGTGTGATTTGACAGAGTATGTCAAATATTTTAGATTATTATATTTTGATTAAAATACTGAAAATATAAAAGCCAAAGTATGAAGTTTTTTTTATGTACTTTACTGGAAAAAAAAGAATGAACATTTAAAGAGTTTTTTTTTTGAGTTACCAATAGTGAATCTGGGAATATTAAAGGTGCTGTAAATGATATTCAAAACATATTAATGGTTCAGAGCCTGAGCAGGGATTGTTTCCACACGGCTCTCATTCCCAGCTCGTTACGTGTGGATGGTGTCCGGCTACCACCACTTTCTCTGATCAGGACCCGACTACTCCACTATATCTTTACATTACATTTACAGCCAATAGTTTACTGCTAAATTCCTGATCTGAATGCCGTGTACATAAAATCATCCTCTTTTGCTCCGTGCAGCCTTTCTTCAGCTCACATGTGCATTAACTTCAGGTTATGATTCTCCTTTTAAAAAGACACAATTTTAAATCACTGGTTATCTTATCAGTATCAGCCATGAGAAGCAGGTAATTATCAGCTGTCTGGATGGGCTGACAAAAATCCATATTTCTTCTTTGGGTTCTGCAGACAAGACATTTAAAAAGGTCACTTTTGGCTCTATATTGTTTTTTTATTTTTTTTTTTAGACATTTCATAAACTAAATAAGCTATATTAAAAGAGATACTGAAAGTTGCTGATAAAAACTGTTAATTGCAGCCTTAATCTTGTGGCATATACTGACTTAATTAAAACATATTCTCTCTTTGTTGTTGCATGCATACCTAAGTATAAAGTTAGGATTTAGCAAGGCAAACCTATGAGATATAGTTCATTATAACCTAACAATATCTCTTCATAGATAGTCTGCGACATGCATAGAGATTTAATCACTTTTACCCTTTGAATCTGCTGCTGGACAGAATGCAGATAGATGCATGAAGGCCAATAGAGGGAGCCCAATAGCTATTTGTCCTCAAGCTGAGACGGGGCCAGGGGGTGCCACTGCAGTCTATTTACATGCAAAATGCTTTAATTACTATAATAAAAGCAAAGTTAATGGTAAAGTTCACCAACTTAGATGCAGGTAGAAAGTTGTAAACAGCTGAGTTTGAGTTTTTACGGTATGCCTCGGGCTCCCTGACATCCACTAACTAGAATATATTTGCTGGCCTTTGCGGGGACAAACTGAAAGCCAGGTGGAGGGCTCTGAGACACGAGAATCCAGTCTGTCCCAGCAGATGGGTGCTGAGGGGGCTGTGCAGTCTGAGACAGCTGTGGTCCGTCACTTTTTCCAGAGGTTTCCGGGCAGCTATAGGAACCTGTCAGCTGGTTTGCTTCAGCTCCAGAAAAAGAGACGAAGGGTCTCTGGGGGGACAGCGGGCTTTTCTATTACGGCAGGCTTCATAACGGTTGCAGTGGTTTCCCCCATGATGCCGTCACGCTCTGCTGCTGTCTTAGACTCCAGTACACAATAGTCATAAGGTGGCTCTTTACACATCCTCGCAAGATTAATGAAAATGGGCCTTCATTGTGACAGATGATGTGGACATGATGAGGATCAAATATTTTATCCATCTGAAGGGAAACAGGGTTTTAAAGCAGCCGGCTGCAATGTATATTTCACTGATATTGCAAAATCTTTACAATGAAATGTTAAAGGAGACAGTGCTCGCTGTAAATATTAGTTTTGTAGTGATCTGATCCATCCGGCTTACGATGATTGATGGACTTAATATGTTTCATTAAGTCAAGGATTTATATTTCTCTTGTAATGAGTTGCTGTGTTCGGCGCAGCTCCGAGGCCACACAGGTCCGCCGTTAAACTCCACACAGCGCAGTTGTTTGAGTTTGAAGGGCTCAGGAATATTACTTCAATAAATATTTGATGAAAGTGGAAGTTCCATCGATTCATTACACTGAGAGTAATATGTGTACGTGTTCATTAGACAGCCGCTGAGAAACCGCGTTTAATATTCTTTGTTTACAGTGGAGGGTCACATATGGAGAAACACATGAATATGGAGCAGGTAGCCTCCGCTCATCTCTGAGCTCTGCACAGATGCTCGTCCTGTATTCTGCACACACACACTGTACATACAGATCAGGCACATACATGCATGCTTCCTTTCTTTAATTAAAGCAATTAAAGTAGGTTTGGTGATATGCATTCATTTCCATGATTGACAGAGATTTCCTTTATTCTGGTCAAATAACACCTTATTGTGTTTCTACAGGATGAAAGCCTGGTTACAATCTCAGACATCACCTAAAAAAAGCATCTTCTGCTGGAGAAAAAGGCAAAGAGCAACATGAAGGAGGTGTGAGACACAGGGGAGGTGAGTGTCTTACTGTGTGTGCTTTTCTGCATCCCTGAGCGCCTTTGTGTTTGTGTGTACAGCTGTGTGCTTGAAAGTGAAAAGAGGGGGTCGGTCTGTACCAGGAGAGAGGTACTGGGCTCTGCCCTGCAGCATTTGGCACAAAGGGCCTACTCCTATTATGCATGCTGGCGGTATCTGTGGGAGATAAGGTTTGGTCCTGGGAGATAAGGTCAGGTCCCACTAATGAAACACATGCTGAAGGTTTGCACGGAAACCTCTTGTCTCAACTTCTCAGCTTTAATTTTGAAGCCTTTCATTCTCCTCATGATTTACCTTAATAACAGCCACCTGTGCTGTCTTTACATTCATATGATGAGATGAGACTCGTGCCATTTCATCATAAGAGATGATTCACCTGCAGCCATAACCTTCAACATTTGCATGAAGTGAAGTTTGAATAATCCAAGGACATATAAAAGTGATACTCAATTAATTAGGAGTGATATTGTGAAATACAGCAGCGGTGCCAGCAAGGTACCCTGCTGGAGCAGAGCTGCTTCTTTGTTTATATCGCTGTGCTTTGAGTGTAGCTGCGAGGCATGGCAAGTGGAATTCACTCAGGTGATGGGTTCAGTACGAGGGGATGCAGAGGGGGAGCTCTCTCCTCCCCGCTGACTCTCCCAGCCGGCTCTGGCATTAAGTCAGCCCGGCTCTGTACCAGACGACAGCACGACAGCTGTTTCCTATGACTAGGGGAAAAAACACATTGATTCACTTCCTCGGTTGGCCTCATTTGGGAAGAGATGGAGTGTGGCCAAAATAGTCTCCACCGGCGCTGAGACGTGGACAGTAGAAAAAGGTCAGCAGCGAAGAGGAGAATGAAGGGGAAGCACGGCTTTAAATGACAAGACCAATATTTCAGCTGTAAATGGATTTTAACCTTTTCACTTTGTGGGAGATGAACCTTGATGCTTTTTGGTAATTCTGCTGCCCTGCAAAGGCAAAACCCCCAACATAGGCATGGGCCGACGGGGAAATGGCATGTCACACATTATTAGCCCAATAATCGTAGCTTAAAACTCTTACAATGGCACTAAACCATATATAAAATAAGTAGATGTATGTTCTGTAAATTAAAATACTTATCTCACCTTCAGGCTACGGAAACTGATATTACGGGTTAACTGTAACCATCAATTCGCTGGATGGCCAACCAGTAACTGCACCCTGGCTTGGTAATCTGAAGAAAATAGCAAACATTTTATCACGAAAACAGCATCACAACTACTGTGTATGAGGCAGAAAAGTTCCTACATCCAGATATTAGCATTTATCCCGCTGACCGTGGTATTGATTCATCAAGTGAGCTCTCATGCTGACAGCCTCCTACCTTTTGTAAGTGCTGTGAAGGCTTTTGAAAAGCCTCGGTCTTGTACTTAGTGCCCGCTCAATACCTAAACACAGTCATATGCAATCTTTAAACTTCTGTGAAAAGTCATAGGAGATATTCTATTTTCCTTTAAGGGCAAATTTGTCTTCACAGCCTGATAGTGGAAGCTATAAACGCAGTGATAGAGGAATTACCTGATAGCACAACAACGATCAACACACGGAACTAGATGGAAAGATTTGATTTACGGTTTTATTCCTGCTGTTGTGCTCTCTCCGCTATGTAAATATTACATTCTGGAGATGATATAAAGAAGCATACTTGTATCATGTCTTGCAGTTTAAATCACTGCTATAAGAGATAGAGGAGGGCGATCAATAGTTCCCTCATGCTACTTCAAGCATCGATCGTCTCCTTTGAGATTTAATTAGTTCCTGAATACGTTCAGTGTAACATGAATATTGTGGTATAGCTATTGAATGCCAGGATGATCTATGCTGCATTTGTTCAGGGATCAATTATGAATGTTGTAATTTGCTATTGATGTAATTGATTAATTTGTCCAATTATACTGGAGACAGTCGTCAGCCCTTTTTACTGTGCAGCTCAATGAGCGGCCCATCAGCGCGCCGTCCTCAGGAGGAACAATCAGTCTGACACTGGGTGGGCTCGCCTCTCACTCACAGCCCACTAATCTGAAAATTAATTCTATGCGAATGGGAAATATTAATTATCTTTAAATTGAATTGATTTGGTTTATTGGGGCAAAAATGATCCTGGTTAGTAAGTTCTATATTCCAGGAACTTCTTAAGGAGTATAGCATGGACAAAAATAGACTGATTACTACATTTAGACATTCATCGAATTACCAGAGAACTTATTATGGCCAGATCTATATCATTATTAAAATGTACATTAATCTATATTTGGATTTAAGGTTTTGGGCCATACCACCCACCTGCATAAACAGCAGGACAATTTGACATTTTATACATTTATTTCTTTTTCTTTTTATCTAAAAAAACATTCCTGTCATTAAATTAATCATGCTTTTTCACAATATTTACACACTGTTCCAATGTTGTTAAGAGTATGTGTTATTTAAAAAAAAAAAAGTATATATAATATTTAAATACACAGAGCATCCAAATATTCTGTGTATCTAAATATTAGATTCACAGAATATTTAGATTCTTAGATAACTATATTCAGATAACTCATCAACAGAATATTTAAATGAGATATATCTAAAATTTACATACTCATACATACATACATAATATTTGCAAGTTTAAATATTTGATGATAACATGACAAATACACTTTACTTAATGCTGGTGTGCAATTTAAATATATTGAGCAAAATCAAGAAGAAAACAAAGAAAAACCACTAAGTTCCCTTTTGACCCATCTATGCATTAGTTTAGGTTTCAATGACATATGCTAATAATCTCATAGTTATTATTCTTATAATAGCTGTAAAAATGGCGATTTCTAACTTTTTGAGGCTCTTTTGACAGCAACCTTGCCAGAGATTATATTGCATATAAAATGGACTTTTCTCTCCTTATATTGTCCCAACAATTTTCCTGAAATAGGTTTTTGACAGCCTGATCTTCTTTTTTTCTTACAACATAGTCAGCAAACTGTGGTTCCAACCCTTTTCATAAGCATCCCGCGATTCATTATATCTGAGCAACTGCAGACGCGTTTGAAACTTTTTTCGAAGAGGTCATGTTTTTGGCTCAGATTGTTTGTTTGTCTGTTTGTCAGCAGGATTACGGAAAAAGTGCCGGCCTGATTTCATTGACGCTTGTCGGAAGAGTGTAGAATGAGCCAAGGAGACTTTTGGAGCAGATCCGAATCACAGGGCACTTATGCTAATCATTTTGTACTCTTGATAACATTGCAAGATAAGGCACTTGCGCTACTTTTATGTGGTGTCGGAATGAAAACTTTAACATTGCAAGACAGAGCATTGGCCTCGGTGCTTGATTGCCCTTCTAGTTTATTCATATTTTAAAAAAGATGGCTTCAGCTCATTCCTTTCATTCCTGTACAGTCTGTATTGTATTGGCCTTCTTTGTCTGATGACCTTTCTGCAGCGTTTCTTGGAGTCTTTTGACTGACCAGGTTATAAATGATGTGGGTTTATCACAGACAACACTGTATTGATTCTGCTCATACATATCTTCTGAAACATCCGGGATTGGTTCAGGGATCATCAGCATCCATCACCCAACACCCACAGAGTCACTCAAGCAACAGCTTTCTCCACACCAACATGTACTGTACGAGATGCATCCAGCGAAACAATCCGCTGAATTAATTAGCCAATGAAATACCTTCATTGGCAGAAACTCTATGTGGTTAACAATGCTTTCAGTGCCAACAAAGATGAAAAATATTAACACAATTTAAATTTGAATTTAGTTGAAACGCCACCAGAGGACTGTAAAATTTAATGCAAATTTACTAGTTTAATTACATCTAGTCAAACTACTCCCCCAACGCTGCCAGTATAGCAGCGGCTCACTGAGAGAACCAGCTTCCTGTTCTCCCACAGCTAATTAAATCACACTGATGGGAAAACAATGCAAAATTACAAACAAATTGAACAGAACCAGATTAAACAGAACATGGCAGATACATTTCAGGTAGAAATCGCTCCTTCATTATCTCCTTGGCATCTCTGCAGCTATTCATGTGATTAACATGACCACTAACAGGTTTTAATAAAAACAAACTGTTTTCCCAAGGATTTATGAGAACGTTATTTCAGGATAAATGGACACTTGCTGCGAGATGCCTCCAACAATTGAAATTTAAGAACTTTAAAACTAAGTTTAATTATCTTTCCATGACTCATTTTAAGTGCTTCTTAAATCTCTTGTACAACATCTTGCCAATCTACTCAGTACGTGATCCAATTATTTCATTTTCTTGTGCACATTATTTCTCTTTTGATGAACTGCATCTGTCGGCCTCATATGGACAGCTGCTCGCTACACAATAAAAGGCTCATTCTGCTCCAGGTACATCTGCAACTACAAGTTGTAAAGCACATGAATAAATGCACTGTAAATGGCTGCTCTGCAGAGCAGGAGCTTTCAAACACGTCCTGTTTGAACTGGTTTTACTGTAAAAGCACACTCACAACGCCTTTCTTCCCTCCCACTCAAGTATTAATTTTACCTTCTCTCTGTTTATCTGCTGTTGCCACTGGGTTTCTCTGTGTTACTTTTGTCTTATTTACCTTTTTCAAGGCCTCTCTGCTCTTTTTCAGTGCACTCTCGACTACAGTCACAGTGTGAGAGTGTCAGCTGGCAGCAGCACAGCACAGTTTTCATCCATTTTAACAAATTTGGAGGTGCAGTCCCTTATGAAAAGGCTCCCTCTGCAGAAACTCATGCAATTAATCATGATTAGTGTAAAATAGAAGTTCAATGAGATTTTTTTTAACTGAATATCTTATTTTTCAATAGTTGTATAAACCCACTCAGCCACAAGCAAAAGCATTTATAACTTTATTTCATGACGTCTCACGTTGAGAAAAACTGAAATCTGTAAATGTCTGTTATTGCTCTTTCCAGCAGTGAGAGGTAATTAAAATCGATGCTTCTTACTATAGCAAAGATGGCAGAGATGTTGTATTTTGAAAGCTGAAAAGATGTGCCATGGTGTGAAGGCCATTGATTTAAAAGCATGGAGACACATGATATTAGCTGGACTGCTTTGTTTCCATGCAGAGCTGCTTTAAGTCTGAACATGGATCCATTCACTATGAGAGAATACACCAATGGGACTATTTCTGTGGTTTGCTAATAACAGCTAATAACAGCTCAGTTGCAGCGGACAGCTTCAGTAAATGTGGCAGCTTTAAAAGCCCTGAAAGCATTTCCCCAACATGCTTCTTACTATTAGTGATGGCATCCTGTAGAAACACATGATTATCTGCTGAAGTTTCAGCAGTTTAATTCATTTCACATGAGACTTATATTGATATCTTGGCTGTTTTGTTCTTGCTCTTCTCTTCTTGTCTAGTGTACAATGAGTAGGACTCAGGGTGAACACTGCAATGTTTTGTATTCCTATGCAACACTGCATGAAGCTGCATGGGACAATTGTGGAGTCGTATGCTTATGTTGCAGTCCATTGCTGATCAAATCTGATCAAACTAGAATTATGTTATTCTTGCTGGGCAATAAACAGAAATAGTCCCATTGGTGTATTCTCTCATTGTCAATGAATCAATGAAATCCAGTGGAAAAACCTGCCCTGTTATTCATTTTTTATGCAGCAAAGGGCTGTGTTTTGCATTACCATTATCTTGCATAATAATGCAACGTAATCTGGCAAAAAAGTCGAATAAGGCTCAACTTTTGCTGCAAGGCAGCGTTATGCGTGCAGGCGCACATTGGTGATGGATTACTTTGTATCATGCAAGCATAATTCTCCTGTTTAGGAAAGAAAAAATAGCTTCTATCCTGATAATTTAACAGTTTTAAAGTTCTTTCTATGTTTTGCCATTTTATAAACCTTTTAAACGTATTGATCTGCTACTCTCACTGGGATCATATTTTATAGTCTCACCAGTATCTTCGACAACAGATGCAGAACCCTGTGTTTTATCCCAGGGCAGTCTTCGGTCTGACTCCTCACTTAAAGTATTGGTTCTAAACCAGAATGCTGAAAGTGCAGCCTGTGGCCATCTGCCATGCAGCGTCCATGGAAAAAGCCCATTGTGATTCTGCAAACTAAAAGTTGGAAAAAGTTTACATAACTTTTGGCAGCAAATTGCAACCAGAGAATATCCAACAGAGTCCTGTTCCTCCCTTGAACTGTTGACCTATTCAATTAAATTGTATTTATTTAACCCATCATACATTTGCCGCAAAGAGCTTTGTTACAATCTTTACAAGCATATGAAACTCTCTGTCCTTTAACCCTTGCTTTGGATACGGAAGGAATTTCTTTCCGGCTGAAACACACAAACATGTACTTCTCTTCTGCTTAGTCATGATAAGTAAAAAAAAAACATAAGAATTTTACCATAGGACTCTAAAAATTATTTTAAAAATAGCCAATCTAATAGGCTATATGTAACTCTCAGTCAGCTGGGTGTTGACAGTGCAGTGTATGTGGAAAATGATCAAGTATTTGGCACACTGAGTCCACGTGGACGTGAGCAGTTATACTTATCTATTTGTCCATTTTTAGTCTGTAGGCCTCCAGCAAACTGTAAACACATCGCATACACTTGATGGGTTTTTTATGTTCCCACAAACACTTCCTCTGACAGTAATTGCACAGAAGCGTCACTCCTATTATCACTGGATTGATCACGTCTGAGTTACTTTTGCTTTAGCGGGACTGCACAATTGTTGTAATTTCGGCCGCTGAAAAACCATCTTCCTTAAGCCTCCCCTCTTGTAAAGCTGCACTTTACGCCGGAGGATTGGTGCTTATAGTGGTGAGTGCTTGGCGGGCTGGCGTCCACACAAAGCCCCCAACAGAGTCTTTGATGTTTGCCTCGGCGGATCAAAGATGTTAGAGCGTGGACCTGCCAGGTGCACCGCTCTTTCATCTCACTTACTTATCTGTCTGCTGCTTCCCATTCCCTGTAAAAGGACAAAACAATGTGTCCCATTCAGGCACGCTCCATAATTCACACCAATAGGACTTTCTCGATTTCAGATACGCCATTACAGAGGCACGGAGCGATTTTGACTGTGGTATGTAGGAAAGCACAGAAAGCGTGTTTACAATTTGATTGTGCTCCCCTTTTCATCATTTTGAAAGCCATAAATATGAGTTACAAAAGCAAAAGCAACAGTCCAGAGATATAAGCAATATCTTCCGGCTCCATCTTAATCTTTTGACCTGAAAGGAGAAAAGAAAAGGCTGGGGTTTCTTAAAACGTCTCTCACTGCCTTAACTTGCTTTTTTCTGCAAGAAATCTTAGTGCTGTGCAGCTTACACACATAGCCAGAATCCCGTCTGACTGTTCAGAAAATAGGTACCATTGCGAAGTTCCCTCCCAGTTCCAGCACCAGACCTATGAATGTATTTAGCATTTTTAACTCATCAAGTTAACCAGTCGCCTTTTGATCCTCCCATTAACCTGCTGTATTAACAAAAACCTGACCACTCCCTCTTTTCCCTGTTTGCTTTTCAAACACAGGACTTCCCAAAGGACACCTCTAAGTGCCTCCACAGAGAATTTCCACATTATTGATTACAAATGAGATAATAAAAGCCTGCATCATTTCATACGCTCTGGGGTAAAGATAACTTATCTCCATTTACATATCCTGTTGCAGTTTTTCCCTTTGTATACACGTTGGCCTCACTCACCATCGTCCTCTCCTCCACTCATGACTTATGGATCACGTATAGATGCGTCCCTGGCTGCTTCAGCTTAGATCATTGATGCTTTGATCTCAATGTAAGCGGATGACGTCCTCATGCATAATCAGGGTATTGATTTTCCCATCCTCTTCCTGGCAAATTGATCGGGAAACTAATTGTGCCCTTTTCTCTCTCAGCAGCATCTCACTGTGGAATCATTTCTCCTTTTCCAAACTACCAATCTTGTTAAAGAGATTATAAGCAGTCTAACAATTTAGCAGGCAAAAGAGGCCATTTAAATGGCAATTAACGTCACACTTTTCAGTTTAAGTGTGCCTTCCTGGAGTTGTGGCTATTGTAATTGGGTAAGTAAACATTAGTGGATTTTACATTTTCCCAAACAAAAATGAACAAGACAATGAGCGGCTAAGTGCACTATCAGTATATTTGAAGTCTCTGGGCCTCATTGCAGTATCGAGCTGGAGTGGCGAGGTAATCCTGTTGGAGTGAGAAATGGTCTCATCTCTGAGGCAAATACTTGCTAATCTATTCTCTGGACAACAGAAGGGCGTTTTTTTTTCCTCGGTTGATTGCTCAACCATGCACACAATACAACAAACAAACAGAATAATGTCAGTGCTTCAGTCCGGGGGAAAATCTTTACCCACTTTGAGAGTAACATGCAGAGAGTGAAGCCTTCTGTGCATCTATTTGGGAACAATCAATATCTTACATTATCTTCCAGTTTAGTTATCAAAATGTGAAAGAAAGAGACATGATGGTATTAGGGAAATTATAGCTTTTGCAAGAAGGGAAAATTGTTTCAATCAAATGGGACATTAAATTCCGTGTCAGTTTACAATTAATATAACAAGTCCTTGATATTTCTACAACAACAACAAATATTAGTCTTCTTATCTGTTGTCCTGATCAGCAGGATGACATGCTTTGTCAGTGCCTGTGCAAACAATTGAAAAATTAGTTTTATGATCTGATGCAGCTATGGTTACAGTGGTATAGGAGCTATGTAAATTAAAGTCACAACAGAGATGCTGAGTCCCAGAAACACTGACCAATTACAGCAGACTGGGCTTTATCGGGAGAGGGGCTTAAAGAGATAGGTGCTCCATGAGGGGTGAATACAGGCATATTCAGACAGATAGTACGAGAAAAATGGGTTTTTTGAACATTTAATCATGGAAATATGTTTGAGTAGACCCCAAAATAATATGTTTGCACCTGAAATAAGCGTAGAATGGCTTCTGTGAAGATTAACTTTGGACGTTGGAAAAAAAAAGAAACCGTAGCATTCATAAAACGTTGTGTTTGTGTCCATGTGATGAAAGTAATCTAATATTTTTGTTTTTCCACCAGGAGATGGTGCTTTGTAGTAATTTGTTTTGTGCTCAAAAAAGTTGATTGTTATGGCTGAAAACGACGGCTTTTAGAGCGTTGAGAGTGAATCAGAACAGTCAAGCAGAAAACCAGAACAATGAGCTGAACAACGCTAAAAAGCTCTGCAAGGGAAGTACATGCCAGGTGGTTATTTTGTGTAACTTTGTCACTTAAACTATCCTTTTCACATAAAGTAGTCATGTGATTACCCAAAAATATAAAAATATTGGTTATAGCAGCTTGAAGCATAAGTAAAGATATGGCAGATATGATTAGAGGATACCAATGTTTACTGTCAGTAGAGCACAGGGAGAATTTTCATCTTGTTTAGAGAGAATAAACAAAGCTGCATAAACAACAACAAAAAGAAGTTGCTGATTGGACAATGATGGAGAGAAGTCTTCAGGAATTGTAATCGATTGGGCAACTTATAATTGTTCTTTCATGTGCACATAGAAATTCTCTGATTTGTTGAAACACGACTACTGTCACACTATTTACTTCTTTGCTCCACACAGACAAGAGTCAAACTTTCCATTGCCACTGGAGTGCTTTGTCACTTGAAGGTGAACTTGTTGTTTTTGGGAATTCCTCATGACGACTGATGCTGGTGTTTTTCTTGGAAGGGCATTCTCCAGAAAACATTACCATTTTAGGAATCCTCTCACTGGATTGCCAAATAGTTTGGGCTGTAAAGCTGACAGCCTTTAAAAAATATAAATGCAGTGCTGACAAAGATTGATGACTGTCTTATGTGTAAGAAATCTCAATAATACTAAAAAAGACAAGAAAATGAGGTGTGTTGAGAGCCATTTGTTTCTGGGGACAGGCTGGCTGTTGTGTCCCATCACTGCCCATGAAGCCCTTTTGCCTTGAACAAGCAGATCCAGGAGCTCATTTCACCACAGCAGAGAGTGATGGAGAGGGGCCTGTCTGTATTTTGTCAGGCCATTGATGGAGTCATTGACTGTGAGAGGTATCAGGGATGAGGAGTGTGAATTCAGATGGAGACTCAGAGCTCATCCTGACCCGAGGTGTACAATACCTCACCACTGTGATCACAGATGCAGAAGGTGGTTTAAAAACCATCCGAGTCGTCCCATTCTACCAGCATAATGATGCATGGACAAACAGATTAATGGATGATTGTACAGCAGATAGAAGAATGGCTTCTAGCTGCAGAATCAACACAGATCTTTCATTACAAAGTGCACAACACTGAATACAGCTGGAAGTGGATCTAATGTGTGTGCTCAGGTATCCAAGGTAACAAATCCCAGTCCGCGGATGTTTCTAAGCCGGGGTCATGCAGTGGGATTGCTAGTCACATTCCTGAAAAGGGCAAATCAGACCGCTCGTTTCGCCAAACAACATGCTACTTCATACAAGTGCAGGAGATTTATCACTTAAAGGGACAGAAAAGATTTCAGGGCATCTAATAAGAAATTATGAGAGTGCATGTAATTTTCTTCTAGTTGTCTTAATATGTTAAAGAAGTAGTTAATCTTATGTCAGGATATTTCAGTACCTCCGAATCATACGACCACATATGTTGAAGGTTCCTTCGCTCTACCCTCTAATACGACCCACAGGAATGTTTCCTAAATGAGTGCCCCTACCAGTAGAAGAGAAACACATCCTCATACCTAAACGTAACGGTCCCCGTATTAAACCTATGGTCAACATTGTCAAATGCTCAAAGTTTGTTGAGGTTTAGGTAACAAAAGTACGGGCTTGGTTAGGCTTAGGAAACATATTTTGGCATGAAATAACTACTGTTGGATGTGAGGTAGTAGTGATGTAAGATGTTAAATTACTTACATTACTAGAAATAACATTGACTTTTTGTTACACTGGGGACATGAACACGGGTCTGCTGGGTGAAAGCCGTGTGTTTGTTAGACCCCAACCACCACACCTCCCATCCTCCTTAAACGGACCGTATGGTTCTTTATACTTTGTATCCATTAAGGTTCCACTCACGTCTTGTTTGAACTCTACTCATAGTACAAATAGATAATTAAGTTATTTGAACAGATACTGATAATGGTGTATTCTCTCTCCCTAATTTGCACAAGTATAATTTCTTTATATTTTAACATCCAATGAGCAACATTACAGGGAAGAAACCATTTTCCTTCTTGAGTCCGATTGGGTTTTTTTCAAAGCCAAAATGCAAATGCAGATGCACCAAATCTAAGCAACAATTTGAAAAGAAACCTATAGACCTCAGTATGCTTGTTAGTCTGTCTAACAGCGTCTAAAACCAGTCGACAATGCAGTTCAATGTTCTGTTGTAAATAGCTGTTTCTGTTCTTAATGCCAGATGAAAGGCAGATGGATTTTCATTAATCTCAATAAAAAAAAGTATTATTGTTGCTTTTATAAAGGACCTGAATTCTGCAGAGTGGTTTATTATCAAAGTTATACCAGGACCAAATGTTGATATATCGTCTTTCTCTCCATAATTTCTCATCATGAATCTGACCTTTGAAGACTGTTATCTTAGAATCCAATATGTGTTGATGAAATGTATTTCCCTGTCACAGTTAAGAGTGCAGCAGAGCTTTGAGCATATTGACCTGCAGAAGCTGGTAGAACTACTAAAACTGACTTTCGGGGTAATGTGGGGATTCATGGGAGTAATCATGGTCATAACAATAAATCTGTAGTTTTAGGAGCGTTCCGCACAATCCAGCAGAGCTTTGCTTTATCTCGACAGGTTCTGCTTGGATTAATAGTCCCTCGTCCTCAATACATCAGCAATATGCAGGATCACTGGATTTTTAGCTGCTTGTGGAGCCAAAAACATGCCAAATGATAATAACTTAAAATGGAAATGCAAGTCATTTAGCTTGAATAAACAGGCTATTTTCATGCTTCATAAAACATCCATTTGACCCGAGATTAAAAACTTCTGCAGAGAGAAGTTGTGCGCAACATATTACAACTAAAGCATGGAAATGTCTTTTTAAATTGATTTCCTCACACTTACCACATTTAAAAAAAATGTCATGGGCTTTTTATTTTCTGCTCAATTTGTGATCCTATTTACAAAATGTTACCTCAGTGTGCCCTGAAGACAAAAAAAGTAAATATAATCTGAGGCTGTCATTAATTTTTGCTGTCAATTATTATTCTAAATTGCAACCTAGTAAAGACATGAAGATTGTTGGAAGCAATTCCCAAAGGCATTAAGTTAAAAAACAGATTTTTTTTTTAAAATTGTCAATCATATGCACACAACAGAATGATAATTGTAAACAGATGAAACATGTGACCAACAGCAGAAAGAAATGTGACTGAGGGTTGCAAACCTTTGCATAAACATGTGCAGTGCATGCTCTGTGAAAGAGGTGGGCTACCGCTGGCAAGCATCCGTCACTGTAAGCAGAATTATCTTGGCTAAGTATTTCATCAACATATTTGGCAGAAGTATCAGGCATTGATTTGAATTTAAAATGTGTTGACTACTGTCAGAAAGCCTGCATAATTGTCTGCGGCTGGTTTCCGAGTGTGATGAGCAATCTTCAGGCTGCCGGAATGAAAAGCAGGCTGTATAGTATAGACTTTTATGTTATACTGGTCACTGACCCAATGAGCTGTGGGAACATCAATGGTTGTTGCTATGGGCAACGGTTTCTCTGGCTCCTGCTGAATGTTTATATGTTTGTTGCATACTGAGGCTGACAAATGAGCCACTTTTTTTTAGTGATGAGAGCAACAGAAAGCTTTGTTATAGAAACTGAACATTATTATTAATGTTTATTTTGAGAGACGTAATTTGACTGCTGTTCTCAGTTTGGTCTTTGCTTAGCAGGTGGACATGTGGCGTCTGCAGTTGATGTAGCATTTGATCACTAATGACTTAGTTTTTTTAGTGCTAGTGCAGGGGGAGGCGACCTGTGGCTCTGGGGCCCATCCACAGTGGCAACCTGTGGCTGTAACAACACAATTACATGAAGTGAAGCAGTTATTTCTTTACATTTCAGTCTTTTATTTATCATTGGTAGAAGTCCAAAGCAATTTGTTTTCTTCAATGGTTAGACTGTTTTTCTTATGTTTGGCTTTGGAAAAAATGTTTTCAGTCGACTAAAATGTGTACCATTGCTAAGGAAAATCTCTGGCCTGGTGCCTTAATCTCTATTTTACTCTATTCTCTAATTCCAAACCTCGTAGCTTTTTTGTTAGTAAAGGTTGCCAACCCTTGTGCAAGTGTTGCAGTAAAACATAGCATGATAAAACTAATCAACATTGTTTGTTTGCAAGAACTCACTGGTAGAAAGTCCTGCATCACAGCACTGAGCAAACAGGGCGAGGAACAACTGGGTATTGTCTCTTCTCATTCATCTGAAATGCCTGTTTTATGCTTCAATATCTCCTCAACGACAACACTTGAATGAATGTTGAATTTACCAATGAAATGCATACTGCATATGTTGACACCAAACAAAACTATTGGTCGGTCTGACCTGTGATTAAGATGTCAGTGTTTGTAATGCTAGGTTTGGTATATCAAAGCAATGTATCCTCATGAAGAGGTTTGTAAGAGTTTGTTTGAAAACTTGACACATTTTATAGGATACCATGTGATGCTGTGGTTAGACGGTTCAATTTTAGCACCAAAACCACTTTTCTAAAGTTGGGGAAAAGAACAGGGTTGGCCCTTTAAAAAAATTCTACTTCCAGTCACAACTTTTAACAATAAGACCAAAAAACTGGTGTCCTGGCAGAAAGACTTGGGGGCTTACCCATCCATCATAAACCATATTGTTTGAAACTGGAATAAGTGGGATCTGTCTTCCTCAAGTTGAATGATTCTTTAAAACTTGGACTCGAGGTCGGAGGATTTATGAGAAGAAGAACCAGCAGGGTTACTCCAAACATCGCTGTAAAGGGCTGAAAAATCTGTATATGGTTACCTATAAGAATTCTTATGTGTGTGTGTGGGGAATTCAGATGTAATTTTGACCTTCAATTGCAGTATGATCACATCATATATGTGAGCTTCCTTACATCAAGAACCAATAGTGCATTTTTGATATCATGACTCACTGAGTCATGACAAACTGAAGGTGAATAATAATGAATAACGGCTTCAACAACAAGTTAATGTGGATCTTAGCATCTGCTTTATTATCCTGTGAAATAGGAATGGAGTGCTTGGTCCTTCCCAATAACAAACTGCAGGCTTTGTTTAAAATATTAACTGCACTTAATGAAGGCCCATTTGTTAACAGTAGCATGAGTCATCGGTTTGGGCAGTTTAGAAGGACATATTTATATTTGTGGAGCGTATTAAAGTCCTGACTGTGCTACAGTGTGCCCAGCGTGCCTCTTTATGAAGTCGATTATAATGCCTGTGCAAGCAGTATTATGATGGGGAAGTAATAACAGATAATATACATGTATAGTTCCAGCTCAGCAATAAAAAGGCCCAACGTTTAGTCCAACTCATGTTATGATCCTTTTTCCTTCATCTCTCTAAGAAATATTTCTGCAATATAGTCAATGAGTCATTTCTGGCTTTCTGGTCCAATCAGAGATCTCTGTCTAACACTGGGATGCAGCTGAAGTTTGTAGACTTTGTTTGTAGGCACCGGACTACTTGTCAGTCGGACTATTTAACAAATAGATGGTGATGCAGGCTGTCCAGATCAGCACGCTGGTATTAACCCCAGTTCTCAGGCTGACGGGGGGATTTCAGAGCTCAGGAAGCTGCAGGGAAATAGTCAAAAACTGACCTGCAGCCAGTTTGCATCCTTCACTGACAATTAGAGGAGAATTCCTGGTTCCTCTTCCTGGGAGCCAGTGAGTGAGTGAGGGAGAGTTTGTGATCATCCATATCAATTATTGGGCATGTGACATGGGTATTTACATTGCCAGTGCGGCTTCACTGCTTTCACTAATGGAGCCACCATCTGGACCTGCTCCCTGACTTCACAAGGAAAACAGCATGCAAGGCCACAGTCACTTCCCATTGGAGCGGGCAGGTGGAGACGAGAGGCAGAGGGTTTAGTGGGATGAGAAACTGCTGCCTGCAAAATATCATCATTGCATAAATCATTAAGTGATCATTAGTCTGAATAAAACGTACATTCAGTGAGTCTTGGTGATAATCAAAGATGGATCTGCAGACTCTCCTGTATGTACTGACTTATAAATACATGAGCATCGATGTTTGAGACGAAGAAATGCAGAAATAGAAGTGTGATACAAGAGTAACACTGAATGTGTTTCTCACTCCTTGTGTTCTGGCTTGAGTTTTCTCTTCACTCCTTCCCGTTAACCTTTCACACTCCATGAGGTGCTATAACATTTGGCGCTGCGCTGACGTGTCCAGTGTGTCTGCCAGCACGGCCATTTTAATGATTTTGTGCTTAATCCGTGTGAACATTCGGCAAACTATTCCCAGACTAGAAAAGGTCGCATGAATTCAGTGTTATTGGAAAGGGTTCAAGGATTTAAGAAATATCACTTCCCTGAGTTGCTCTTCTGTTCATTTCTTCTGGCCAAGAATGCTGCGTTCTTCTCTCCTGACCTTCGCTGACTCACTGAAACCACAGCCACGGGAGCTTTAGGAGCATATTAATCTTGGGTGTTGTTGTTTTTTTTGTTTGGTTTCTGCTATATGGGTCACAAAAAAATGTAAGGAGTCATTGTTCACATTCAACTCAAGGAACTAAGGCCTTACTTTCAGATGAAGCAGCTGAAGTTTCGGGCTTGTTGTTTGTAGTCTTTGTGCTGCGCTAAGCTCACCTGCTGCTGGTTCAGATGGAGCTACACTGCCATAAAAAAGCCAAAACATAGCACTCCATTTCTGGTGAAAATTGAGTTAAGACCTTGCCTTACTGCTCTCTGCTGTTATAAGGCATTGCAGTTGGTTAGCTTAGTGCTAATTCATGAGCTTTGGATGTGCTGCGAGGTGGATTTTGTTACCTTCATCGTTTCTCCCTGTTTCCAAACATTGTGCTAAACTCAGTTAATCAGCTGCTGGCTGTAGATTTACATCGACATTTATGAGAGTTAAGACTAGCATCAATCCTCTCATCTAACTCTCAGTTAAATAGCAATAAGCATGCTATCCAGAATATATATATTTCAAACCTTATAGTTTAAGTTACCATTATTTTTGTCTTTGGGCTATCTGTAGGATTGAGGGCAGGATTAGGCTGTAAACATCTTAACCATCCTCTATCTTTGTGATGCATTGCTTTATTAATGTTTTACTTTAATAACCTAAAACTAAAGCCAGGCAGCGAATCATATTTTATATCTGAATGAGCAGGCTGATGATGCCGAGTGAGAAACGACCACAATAAACAGTTAAAATAGCAACAGAGATAGATAATTAACTATATTTACAAAGGAGTTTCTGTGAGCATTCCAAAAAAGGTGCACCCAAGTTCATAGCATCCCACTACGTTTTGTCCACTGAATAAGCGATGTAAATGAAAGTAGGTCACTTATTGAGTAAACGGCAGCGATGGCCTAAATTAAACCAAAATATTAATGTTCAAAGGGATTAGCAAATGATCACATTATGTTTTAGTTTGTGTTTTAGACAGCGTTCCAACATTTTCGGAATTGCAGTTGAATACTTTTTATAATTTGCCATTACAGTAGTGTTACAGTACATCCCCAGCTGCAATGATGGTGCAGAGACGCCAAGAGCATAAATGTGGAAGAAGAAGAATCACTGACCAATCAGAGCACACAGGAGCTAAAACGAAGCATTTCAGACAGAGACTGTATGAGAATATGACAAAAATAATGTGTTTTTATACAATTAAATTGTGTATACATGTTCTAATAGAAACACAATACAAGTATGAACCTGAAAATTAGCACAATATGACTTAAAAATGTGTTTAGAAATGATACGAAACTTGACTAAAATGTCTTAAACTAGACTGAAACTAACAGTAATCAACTGGCTTAAGACTAAAGCAAATGTAAAATGTTTTAAAAAAGAAAACTAAGACCAAAAGTAAATCAGATGTCAAAAGAATGCTGATGAAAGTGATAATATTGTAGCTTTTGTGAGACTTGAGGTAATACATCCTTTAAGAGCTGCAGCCCTCAGGCAGAAGTTGTGACAAACAAGGCTGTGCTGCCTGTATGTTACAGCAGATTAAGGCACTTTACTGTCCCTGCTAGCTCTTACCATCCCATAATGCATCTGTGTGATCAATAGGACCCCTGGCTCTGCTCTTATCCCTCTGCCTTCCTCAGTAATCAGCGGTGTGATGTGATCAGAGACACGCGCCTGTCCTGTCCTCGTGTCATGTCGTACAGGACCAAAGTATTCCCTCTGTCATTTTTGACAGTCCTGTGATGGCAGGGCAGAGACGGGGGCTTTGTCCCAGCATGATATTTATCTTTGAAATTGAGGAGTTAGACCTGCAAGCGACCACTTCATGTGCTTCATACCCTCTGGCTTTCTTCAGGAACGTCTTTCAAATGAGGAGGATGAAAGATTAAGTGCCTCAACTCTGTTGGCTTCAGGATTTTTCAGCCTGATCTCATTTCAATATCCAGTTCTTTCAATATGCAGAAGTCTGAGCTAGAAAGCTAGGCATTGAAGACACGTCACATGAACAAAGGCTTAAAATAGAAGGCAAACAAACTGCCACTGAACAGTAATCATCATTATCATATGACAGACCCTTCACCCGGTGAATGCTTTGGTAAAAGCCTCTGCAGACTGGATTACAGACCGCAGACATCTATGAAGTGAGCGGCGTGTGGCTGTTCTGCAGAAGAAGAGTGGGATCCTCCCTCAAAAGCAGCTCTTAAAATGCTGTCAATCACAGCAGCGCAGTCTCTGCTGGACTTGACAGAGCTTCCTCTGACACACTCACCAGGGAGCGTTTGTCTGCCATTCGCAGACAGTTCAAGGTTAATTGATGTATATCATAAAATATTTACAACAAAATGATCGCTTACTGCTCCGAGTGAGTGGAGTCTCGTGGTATGCGCCAAGCTTTTAGTGAATCTACTGCATTTGAAAAGGCCTTGTGATTTGAAAATAACTGCACATCCCCCTCAAGTTAGTCACTTGCACATTTTTGGAAGTGGGTTAATGAGTGCCGGTTAATGGGAAAACTTTTCTCTTCCCTCAAGAAGCACAATGTAATTATTTGATTTATGAGTGGCTGGAGGAAGAAAGAAGCAGTCGATCACCCTCACCACCTTAGAGGGCTTCAGCCTGGGGTTTGTCAGACAGACTAGCTACCTCTGTGTGCTCGGTCCTCTATCACATCATTACAGCACCACCCTGAAGAAACACAGTGGTATTATGTAAAAGATCTGTGTTTAATACCCAATCCTCATTCGAAAGCAGATAGTCAAATTAGATGGAAAACAAATAATTGTCCAGAGGTTTCAGTGTAACAATTCAAAACTGCATTCGGAGCGTGATACTTAATTTGCACCACAGGGATTCTTTTGTTATTTAGGCGTTGAAACCACAAGACTGTATTAATACGAGAAGAGAAGAGAACACTATTAATCACCACACATTGAGAGGAATTGTGATAGCTTTGTTTTTGTGCTTGTCAGAGTTGTTGGAAGGGTAATCTTCTTGTTACTGTAATCCAGCTTTTGGAGGAGACAGAAATGCCTCTCGGTTCTTTCTTGTGCTGACAGCGTCTGGAACAGTGCGGGGGATTAGCTGACGCCACAAGTCTGGAAGAACGCAGCAGCGATCCAAAGGAAAACACACAGAATATCAGAATATTTGTAGAAGAAAATAGTTGCGCTTTTTCTTCTAGCTGACAAGACATTAGGACTATGATGGCACAATTTGTCTCTGTCTGTCTTTAATTAGGCTAAGTGAATGTGTTGCATGTCCGGAGGCATAATTACATGCAGAGGTAAAAGGTTGTGGTGTAGTTTGTCAGCGAAAGTGGCTCTGCCTCACGTCAGTGAATGACTGCATGCTGTGATCACTTACTGGAATGAAAAAGAACGGCTGTGTGCAGAGAGAAAGAAAGAAATAAGGAAAGATCCTTCTAGTGCAGATGAAATGGTTTGTCCTAAGTGCTGTTTAATGAGAGGCTGCCAATCAAATAAATGGAATAATTGCTCCGGCGTAATTCAAATTATTCATTGCTAATTTCATGGACGATACATTGTTTTTGTCCCCGTTCTGTAAAAATTGATTTCCAGTAATGTTCAGATGATCTTTTAAATCAAAGCAATAAACCAAAAATTATACTTAATGTATGCACCATTTTCCTACAGCTCAAACATTCGTAAATGTGGAAAAACAGAAGTATTTATGTTGTTTGCTCCGAGTAATATTTGAAAATGTGTCAATACAAATATAATATTTAACACTAATTTTCCAAGTAGAAAATAAGCATAAAACAAATCAACAGGACATGAACATGATCGGTGATTCACAACACCATCTGGAATTTATATTATGAATTTATCTTATTGTGTCGGTGACTATATTGCCTTCACTAACTGCTGCCATCTAGTGGATGAAATATTTCAATGCCAGTGTTCTCCCAAAATACATGCTTTCAAATAAAGTCCTTCAAGTGTGCAATTTGGTTACAGTGTAAAACCAGCTAACACACCTATACCCCAGCACACCTCCACACAACCCTTTGGGAAGATGCTGCATCGTCAGATTTCCTGTGAATACGAACTTCCCGCTGTCGCTGCACGTGTGTGTTGGTCAAACAGAGCAGCACACTACGCACAGCAGAAAAGAGGGATGTGGTGCATGGGAAACATTGAAAAGTCAAAAGATCATTGTTGTTTCTTTCTGCCTGAGTAAACTTCTTCCTCTGAGTTCAAACAGACAGAGTTGCACTTGAACCACAGTCCAAGCGTGGGAGTCCTACAACTGCAGGGTCTTAAGGCTTTTAGTGACAATGACCTCTGACTTAATGCTCTCTGTCGACCACTGCCCACCAGGGGGCGTTCCTTTAACTTATAGGAAGAGTCAAAAGCGTTGGTTGCTTCACCCTGTTGTAGAAGAAAACATTTAAAAACATGTATTGATCATTTTTAGTCGGAATCAATTACTCTGGGGGCTGATGTGCTGTGAGACAGTCGAGCTTAAATGTTCTTTACAATTCAATCGCCTTATACTACCTTTTAATATAATGGGGAAAAGATTTCATTCATGTCCTCTAAAGCCCCTGTGTGTTTTATGTCGTCTTTGTGATGACAAGTTCAAGAGAAAATGGGCAATCCCTGAACTGCTGCAACCTGATCTTATTCCCAGCTTGTGATGCACTGGGTCCGGTTCTAAACACATGGTTAATGTTGGGAATTGAAACAAAAACTACTTTATGTTTCGGCCTTGGTTAAGGTTCGGAAAAAGATCAGGAATGCTGGATGCAAAAATTTAGAGATTCACATAGAATGTGACGTACTTGCGGACAGAGATGAATTTACAAGTTAACTTAAAATGACAGCATTGGATTTTGGTTTCATGGGGGACAAGAACAGGACCTGGTGCTTTTTATACTAAATCACCATCCCGGTGCGTCTCATATAGACACTAAAGGGCCAAATCAAACAAACGTCATATCAGTGTATCAGGGGTTGGCAGGAATGTACATCAGTAACATTAGTTTCTGGTGACTGAGCTGTTAAAAAGGTAATCCAGTAATTTGGTATTGAGCTGTTGCTTGGGAGGTATCCCAACATTTTCTCCCTAGTATGAGTCAAAATCCAAGAAAACATCCTTCATGATGCAACTGGATATCTCACATTCGATCTCATCTGTCTTGTAAACTGTAAACTCATCTGTCTCTTGTCTTTCTCAACACGTCTAGTTTGTAATGCCGTTTCTATAAAAATATCTGAAAAATGCCTAGATATTGGTCATTTTTTCAAGCAATATACTTCTGGTATAATACCAGTGGGGGCAGCAAAGTCAGGAATGTTCCAAAACAAAAACTGACTTGAACTGAGAGCATACTAATCCTGCCTGGTGTTATGCTTCTTTGTTTGGACATGAACTGTAACTCTGCCAACATTTGAGTGAGTCACTCCAAAATAAACCAGCTCCATTACTATTTTTCTGCAGATGCGTATCCTGACTTTCCTTTCCCAATTCACACAGAGACCCTGTGGTGAGTTGTTTTCTTCTGCCAGACACTATCCAAGGTTGCCTTGAGTCTGTGTTTGCCCTCTGCTTTAGAAGTTGTCGCAGAGTTGACCCTCATGCAGCTTTTTGTCGCAGCGTGAGTCAAGAAGATATTTGGGGGTCTTGCAAACATTCCTCCTTATTTTCTTCCTCTCACGGGTTGTTTGTGCCCCTTTCCATTGTTTTTTCTGTGGCTCAGAAAACATTAGATTCTGTTTGCATAAAGCATCAACTCATCTTGTTCCAGAGAGAGATGTTGTCTCCCCAAACTCAAGTATAGATCTCATTTCACAAGTTTCACACAAATGAATAAATCAGTTGTCCCACTGTTGGATATGGCAGCAGCCTACTCACAAACTATCATGGCATTTAGAATGAACCCAATTAAAGGCATTTTAGGTTTATTTTGTTTAATTTCATCAAGATATTTGAACTCCAACGAACCCAGTTTTAAATTACTGTAATTACACATGAATCAGTAGGTCAATCACAAGTTTCTCAGAACAAACACTAGCTTGTTTAATTAATCATTAAGAATGTGGTTGAAAAGCAACAACCTTACAGTCAACTTGAGTTTCTCAGACAATTACAGGGAATTTACTCAGAAATGTGCTGATTGTCATGAAAATGAATATTAACTGATAAACAATGAATCCCAGAAAAGCTCAAACCTCCATCCAACTCAGTTCATGTGGAAACTATGCTGTTCATCAGTTTTGTCTTTCTTTTTTTTTTTTT
>CAFUXE010001182.1:444002-457417 GCA_903364295.1 Serranus cabrilla
ATGTCATCTTTGTGATGACAAGTTCAAGAGAAAATGGGCAATCCCTGAACTGCTACAACCTGTTCTTATTCCCAGCTTGTGATGCACTGGGTCGCACTTCTAAACACATGGTTAATGTTGGGAATTGAAACAAAAACTACTTTATGTTTTGGCCTTGGTTAAGGTTAGAGATTCACATAGAATGTGACGTACTTGCGGACAGAGCTGAATTTACAAGTTAACTTAAAATGACAGCATTGGATTTTGGTTTCATGGGGGACAAGAACAGGACCTGGTGCTTTATATACTAAATCACCAGCCTGGTGCGTCTCATATAGACACTAAAGGGCCAAATCAAACAAACGTCATATCAGTGTATCAGGGGTTGGCAGAAATGTACATCGGTAACATTAGTTTCTGGTGACTGAGCTGTTAAAAAGGTAATCCAGTAATTTGGTATTGAGCTGTTGCTTGGGAGGTATCCCAACATTTTCTCCCTAGTATGAGTCAAAATCCCAGAAAACATCCTTCATGATGCAACTGGATATCTCACATTCGATCTCATCTGTCTTGTAAACACTCTTGTCTTTCTCAACACGTCTAGTTTGTAATGCCGTTTCTTTAAAAATATCTGAAAAATGCCTAGATATTGGTCATTTTTTCAAGCCTAATGTTCACAATGAGCCATTGACATTGTATAACTTTTGTTGTAATGCTGATTTGTGCATGTATAATTGCTGGAGTATACTTCTGGTATAATACCAGTGGGGGCAGCAAAGTCAGGAATGTTCCAAAACAAAAACTGACTTGAACTGAGAGCATACTAATCCTGCCTGGTGTTATGCTTCTTTGTTTGGACATGAACTGTAACTCTGCCAACATTTGAGAGAGTCACTCCAAAATAAACCAGCTCCATTACTATTTTTCTGCAGATGCGTATCCTGACTTTCCTTTCCCAATTCACGTAGAGACCCTGTGGTGAGTTGTTTTCTTCTGCCAGACACTATCCAAGGTTGCCTTGAGTCTGTGTTTGCCCTCTGCTTTAGAAGTTGTCGCAGAGTTGACCCTCATGCAGCTTTTTGTCGCAGCGTGAGTCAGGAAGATATTTGGGGGTCTTGCAAACATTCCTCCTTATTTTCTTCCTCTCACGGGTTGTTTGTGCCCCTTTCCATTGTTTTTTCTTTGGCTCAGAAAACATTAGATTCTGTTTGCACAAAGCATCAACTCATCTTGTTCCAGAGAGAGATGTTGTCTCCCCAAACTCAAGTATAGATCTCATTTCACAAGTTTTACACAAATGAATAAATCAGTTGTCCCACTGTTGAATATGGCAGCAGCCTACTCACAAACTATCTTGGCATTTAGAATGAACCCAATTAAAGGCATTTTAGGTTCATTTTGTTTAATTTCATCAAGATATTTGAACTCCAACGAACCCAGTTTTAAATTACTGTAATTGCATGAATCAGTAGGTCAATCACAAGTTTCTCAGAACAAACACTAGCTTGTTTAATTAATCATTAAGAATGTGGTTGAAAAGCAACAACCTTACAGTCAACTTGAGTTTCTCAGACAATTACAGGGAATTTACTCAGAAATGTGCTGATTGTCATGAAAATGAATATTAACTGATGAACAATGAATCCCAGAAAAGCTCAAACCTCCATCCAACTCAGTTCATGTGGAAACGCTGTTCATCAGGTTTTGTCTTTTTTTATTTTTGGACATATATATTGACTAAAGTATTTGGTCACCCAACAGCAAACATCACTCATACTGTATTTATCTGAGTTTGATGCATTTTGTTTTAATTTAGGTTTGCACAGCATCCAAACAAATTAGGGTTAAAGGTAGGGTTCGCTAGAAACAACATCTTGAAACCTTTTTTTTTTAAGTTGGAGTAGAGTTTGCAGAATGAATGTTTGAATGTGTTTTATCTGCTACATCTGAATCTGTCCCATAATCGTATGGGTCACTCTAATTGCAAATCAAGAACCCTTAACAATGCCAAGTATTTATGGTCTTCAATACTACTTATTAAACATTAGGCCAGCAGAATTACAATTACATAAATTGGGTGTGTTAAACATAAATAAAACATTGTCATAATATGCTAATCTTTGGTGATGTAGATTCAATTGGAAACCGTATAAAGAGAATATATTTAATGTTCAAACTAATAAACTTTTTTTTTTGTACTTCTTGTGTTTCTATTGAAGTCTTAGACCCCAACTTTTTTTGAATCGGGGTTGTATATCAGATGTATTTAGGGAACAGCATTGCAGCAGTTGTTTAGTAGTATCACAGCAGAACAACCCCCATGACAGTGTTAGGGGGGAACTATACACAGTGATATTTCCCCAGTTATCGAACTTTGCCTCCATTGATTGACTGGTCCAGTCGGAGACTGAGGGGAAATGGCACAAAGTTGAAGGTATTTTAGAAACCTGAAAGATTTGGGGCTTTAGAGAAAACATTTGGGGCTGGATCCCCAGAAGCCCCCCCCAGCCCCATTTCCCTCTTTCTCTTTATCTATCTGTCTTTGTCTCTCTTTTGCAGTCTGCTCTGCTACACTAGGAGGCACTGCAAAACTAGGCGGACAAAGACTGAAACATGTTGGTTCAGTCCAAATCGCTCCTCTAAAAGGGAATGGACCATAAATCTCTTAGTCTTACTCTTTCTCTCCCCGACTCCCTCCCTCTGTCTTCCTCTCTTTGCCTTTCCTCCCCTTCTCTCCGACTCTCTGGCCTGACTCCAGAAGAGTTAGTGCTCCAGGCACTCAGTCTCAGGTCGTTTGAGCTTCACGAAAAATAGGGAGTTATTGGAGATGGGTGGATGGCCAAGGAAAAAAAAACATGACCTGAAAGACAAATGTTTGAGAGATCTCAAATATTTTCTTCGATCACGCTGTGACAAAGAACTGCATGAAGGTCTGCGGTGTAGGATCATCTAAGACGCAGGGCAAACACAAACCTTAGGCAGCATCTGACAGTAGAAAATACAAACCCACAGGGTGTCTATTTGAAGCTGGAGGACTGTGAGGGTGAATACAATTGAGGGATTCTTCAACAAGAAGTTATCTGGTGGAGTCTATACCGGTTGTATCTCAAACATGCCGGGAACTGTGTTGCAGTGTATTAGTATGTGACCTGTGAATCAAGAGACTGAATTCAGACACAGTATTGACATTTGAAAGGTTCAACCTTTCGCTGCTGCTCCTGAACCTCTGAGCTGATCGGAGAGCGAGCCTCCCCCATGTCTGAGGTGAGTTCACGGTCTGATGTGAACTCGAGGGCACTGATTAAAATAAATTAATGCGTCATCAGCTGAGTTTTTCATACCTTTGTAGCACTAGCTAACCTTGGTGTCAGGATTGGAAGGCAGTGTTTATTTTGCAGCTGAGTCACGCAGAAGTTATCATCACTCACTGAAATGTTTCTTATATAACAAACTAAATGCAGTGGAAACTGGTTAAAGTTTTCACATCTGTCCAGGCCAGACTGATCACAGATAGCAGATGATTATTAAGACTGAACTTTTTAGTTTTTCTTCACTACTCATGTAGATTACTATCTATTTGATATTATTATCTTTATTACATGTGAGTCAGTGACTGTGTGTCACTGCAGCTGGGGCAGTGGGCTACAGGCAGAGCAACAAGATCTACAACCTAAACGACAGAACAGACAGTTTGTCAATACTACGGCACATATGAGCGTTTGCTAAAAAACTACTGACCTAGGTAAAGGGCAGAAAACTTCCTGGTTAGGTGTTATAACCGAAAAAGCAAATAAATGTACATAAATGCCAGAAGTGAAGTGGTTAAGATGGTGATGTGACAACCGTCATATATCATATAAGTTACGTTAAAGTATAATTCATCAAACGTTAGCCATGGAAGTCATTAGCCCTTGATGGCTAACGTGGAAAAGTGCCACATTTGTACAGTAGAGGGACTTGTTGGAGCTTCGTTACTTAGTTTATATTTTGTTCGGTTTTGGCCACATTTGATTTTGATGGAGACAACAATGAAACTTCTGAAATAGTGGATTTTATTTGATCATTTAATTCAACCCCCCAAACAGCTGGAAAATGTTAAGTGGGAAACAGTTGCAGGAACATTTGAGAGTTTGCCAAGAATTCAAGGCTAAGCAAAGTGGAACAAGTGTGTCCTCCAGAGTAATTATTTGAGGAACAAGCAGAAGAGAATTTGAAACCTTGTTCCCTTTTCACACCTGGGTGCACCTACCCATCACTGTGGAGGTCAGAGGAAGACTTTGCCTCTTGTTTCAGAGAGCAATAAAAATGTTTCGGTACTTCTTTAGTATTCAGCAACTTAAAGCGCCACCGGATGCTACTGACATTTAAATCTCTTAATTTAAAGCTTGCAGTGAATCGCTTAGAGGGGAATTTCTCCGGATTTGGCACAAGGGCCCCTTGACAATTAACTTTATATAAGTAAGCTCTTTATTTGTGATCTAAAAGTGTAACTGCAACTTGCAGCACAGTTCGTAGGCTTCAAACATGATGATGACACTCTTTCACTCTTTTGCTTCTTCATTGAAACTAGAGCTCCACACACTGAGGGACAGTAATATTTATGGATCCCAACACACCGTCCACTCATTCACTTATTCATATTTGATGAGTATTTGCAGTGTCATCCACCAACGGAGATTAAAACGGCATTTAATAGCCCTGTTGCACTATAATAGAGGATCAGGGATAAAGTCTATCTCTGTCATCTTTCCGAGTACTTTTGCTCACCAACTTTCATAATCACCCTTGTAAAACCCTTGATCTGAGCTCTGGTGGGTGATTACAGACTTGGGCGATAAAAACGGAGCTATTTGTGGAGCAGACAGACAGGGAGAGAGGGCGTGTGTCTTGTCTCCAGCGCTACGTGTGGACATGCCTAATCAGGATTACGCTGTAGCCCTCAAAACAATGCAGGAAAAGAGACCCTCTGAGAGTGTAACAAATGTGAACATCCAGTCAGTGGAGAATATAACTACTGCAGAAGTTGTAGGGGAAGTATCAGTGAAAGCCCACTCACTCAGTCTGACTGTTGTGGAGACATGCAGCACAGAGATGGATCTGTTTTTGCCCCAGGAGCTGTAGCTATTGCATATTTATTAAACAAATAATTAACATGAGTATGTGTGTGTGTATGTGTGTGTCTGCAACTGTGCTTTTTCATTACACCGCTGCGTCTCTGCTCGCTGGCAGCCATCCAAGGTGTTCCAGGCACAGATCGGGCCTGACTGTGAGATGGCGGCCGCAGGAGGAGCGGGGGGAGAAAGGTGGATTTATTAGCCGCAATTACCATCAAGCTATTGTATAAGGCTCCCGTGGACAATATCAAAGGGCTTGCTGAGCAGAACAAGTAGTCCGGTTTCATTAAAAAGGGCCTTGGCGGTGTCGGCGGGAGACAAAGGTGACACCCATCACAGGGCAGGGATATCTTAAATGAGTCTCAGGCTCCTCAAACACTGAGGCGGCGGCGGCTGTGGGGCGCGAGGCCGCGCTGCCTTCCTCGTGGAGGAACTCCGGCTTTCTGTGCCGCAGACACTGCAGAGCTGCACCCAGTCATGGATCTGCCTCATGATGGGATATGAATATGTATGCAGGTTAACTGATGTGCTACACTCTAATTGCGATGGGAGGGAAGGAGCCTGAAGTGCAATGCTTCATGGGAGCTGCTCCTTGTCTTGGCATGCAGCATATTATTCCACAGAATATAAGGGTGGGACACTTTAGGGGGTCTTTTCTTTTTGTCCGGGTGTTTATCTCACTTTTTTCCAACCATTTTCTTCACCCTCTCCGTCCTGTCTCTGAGAGCACGAGCTAATTTTGCCGGCATCGATCTAATTATATTTGTTGTAGCTTTTGTTGTCCCTCAATTTCTGCCTCCTTGCCTCTGCCAATTAGGTTTTAACTAAATGTGATTATGAAGAATAAATGCTAACGTTCAGCTCCACTAGAGGGTGGCACATCAGTTTACCTAAGGCAAGGCTTTCAAACTTGGGGGGAGAAAAAACGAATGAAGCTAATTTTAAGGGACATGCTTTTGATTTTGAGCGTTTGCATAAGCACAGTGGAGCATTTCAGATTAAAATCCCCCAAAGTGTGGCAACCATGAAATCGTTTTAATTAGGCCAGCTGACAATCCACTGGCGTCTCCAAACACACTGGACCCTAATGGTGATGAAAACAAACCAATCACCTTTACAGTAATTTAAACTTGAAGAAATGCAAATGGGAAAAGCTGCTTAGCAGTTTGGAAACATGACAACAGTTAGTTTTAAGAGTAAAGTTCCTTTGGATCTGTTATGGTAAGTTAGAAGACACCTTCAGAATAAAAGACCTCCACAGCAGTGGACTGGTGTTTCAGCAGCAGACACGCTGAGAAGGTCAGGTTGTTACTGACGGCTCGACAGAGTGACAGCTGCCACTTTATGAACAAAGGTCAATCCCACAGATCTCAACTCTTAGATATCACCAGCAATAATTGCACACTCATTGATATGCATGTTTGCACTCCAAATGTTTTGTTTTGTCTCTAATGTTCATTAATTTAATCAGTGTGTGAACAGTTTTGGTCTAAATGGTGTTTTCAGAGAAATCACAGTTACAAGCAGCATATTTAAACGCATCCTAAGTACGACTATTAAACTATTAATTTCCAAAGCTGACATTTTTCCATTGAAGTTGTTTATCAAATTGAAATTTCATTCCTCACATTTGCACACATAGTTTATGACAACATTTAAATTCTGCAATCCAATTTTGACTTTCATCTCCAAATGTTTGCATCATTAGTGCCGACATGAAAAAGGAAATTCTGTGGACACATTCTCTGTATCTCAGTGTGTCAGTGCCGATATCTCTCTCTCTCATAGCAAGGACGACAGAAATGTCACTATTAATCACAGAAATTCATAATGTGTGTCAACAAACTCTGAACACTGCTGTGAAGCCTCCTGAATGACTGAGGACGGCTCTCTGATTGGGTGAGCAAACCAAAATTTAACCCTCAAGTCAAATGAATCAGATTCAAGATGGGAGTCATTGATCTTTAAGGAAGATTTTTGACTGATTTGATCTCTTCACTCAGCACATGAAGCCTGAAGCACTTTTTTGTGGCTAATATGGAAGTCCAGAGCAGACATCATTTAACTGAAGTTGTTATGGATACACCACATGCAGTAAATGTTTGCTAAATTTACTGTTATAGTGTTGTTATGCAAAATTAGTTTGCAATTTTATGCTTTAAAATCAATCATTACTGCCAGAGTAAAGTAAAATAGAAACATTGTATGTTAATACTTCAATAACTCTCAATAACTCTCAATGGGGATAGCTTATAATATGGACAAATGGAGAAATGAGCAGATAGCATGATTTAAAGTAAGGGCTCTTTAATTAGAATATTCAATGCATGATTAAAACAGTATCCCAGTGATTGGTCATCTGTGTTTGCCCACAGGGCTCAAGCTCGACCCGCCGGGACACGAGAGGTTTGAGTCACAGCAGGGAGTAATGTGAAAGCAATAAAGCTAGAGTGTTTGTTCTTCAGGGACTCCTGAGATCTTGCCCACATGCGCTGCACAATTTAATTGAAATCATCCGCCCATTGTTGGAGACGACAGTTTTAATTTACAGAGATAAGCGAGCTCGGCCTTGACCTTGCTCTGCCCTGACATGGATCGCTGCTCCTGCACCTTCAAGGTGTCTTCAATCAGCTCCAGGTTTTCTCTGGGCTATGCTTCTCATTTTTTGGTGATGTGGAAGCGCTTCTTATTTTCCTCCTGACTCGGTTTTTTCCTTTGACATCTGCAGCGTGAGAAAGGAAAATCTATGTAAACAGTACTTCAGTCAACAGATCAACACCTCTTTCTGTTCCGACTGACCAGCGATATTGATTACATAATGCTTTGTTCACTCGGCTGCTTCCCTCCCTTTGTTGCTATTATCAGACGGTGTGCACAAAGCCAGTCACTCTCACCATTCACCGTGGAAGAGAAAAGTCCACGAGTGCAATTATGAGGAGAGCAATAGCGGTGGCAACCATGTGATGGTTTTCTGCGCTGTGACTCGCAGCTTCGAGACTCTTAAATCCTGCTTTTAAGCACCTTTAGTGGAGTGTGAAATACAGTGCATTGGTCTCGATTATATATGGGTCCCATTTGCCAGCAAGGCTGTGTGGTTTTCTAATGTATAGACGAGGAAACTAAAGTCGAATGGCGAAGTCACATTCACACACTTTCCTCCAGTAATTGATATTAATTACTTGTCAGCTGCGTTGCATTCAATTCTCCATGCTCGACAGCTCTGTAGACTAACTGGAAACTGCCCAAACTGCACTGTGAGTGAGTGAGTGAGTGACTTGCTGTTAGTTGATTAATTTTCTAACACATGCTAAAAAAATTCAGTACCTACGTAATGATCAATGACTCATACTGATGTGCAATTTACCAGGTAGATCTATTCGACGCCAGGATAATAAAACAAGACCTCTGTCAGAGACATTATAATGACTTTATCTTTAAAGAAAGAGGTCGATTATTAAACTTTAGCCAATAGTTTCTTCTACTGTTAACAAACTATGAAATGATAATTAATGATGTTTACTTGAATTATTAGTTGTGCTGTTATGTCTGTTATTTAGCAGTTTGTTGTTGCACACATTCTAAGTTTTGTTGTTTTGTTAATCAAATGATTTAGCATTTAGCATTTAAAAACATTCTGATTCTATTATAAAGTTGCAGCTGCTGATTATAATAATTTATTAAAAAGTTAAATACTCTGCAAATCAACAAACATGTTTATATGATAATTTCCAGGGATTAATAATTGTTTTGTAAATATTATTAAATAATATTTGGCTCCAACAAGGATCAAGTGACATAAACTTGGCCCCAATAAAACTTTATTGATAATCTATAAAATATAAAAAACAAAAATTATTTGTGATAATATCTATCTAAAAATGCATGAAAATGCTTTACAAAGTATTTAACAGCCTTTTGATAATGAATTATAATCGTCATAGTGACTTTATAATAGCATCCCAAAATATTTACATAGGATGCACAAGTCATTTGGTAATCATTAATAAATACCTAATATAGTTAAATATTATAATGTATACAACCAAGAAAACAATAAATACCACAAAATAAATCATTAACAATTAGTTAAAACAAGATAATAATAATGATTGTATTATTCAATGGTATAATAACTGTTAATTAAAGTTCAGTTCAAGTATCAATTTACTATTTATTAGACATGGTTATTAAAAAGTGTTACCTTCATTTTAATCGAGCATTTGTCAGCAGCTCCCTGAACACATCATAAGACAGCGCAGGTATTTAAAAAAAGGATTTGATTAAATGTTTATTATCCTTGGAGCCATGTATAAGTGTGTGTTCATATAAGGGCAAAGGCCAGGGAGAGAAACAGCTCATTTTCCAGCATAAAAGGCCGACTGAAATGTAAAAGAAGCAGGCAGAGAGGAGGGGCTCTGTGTCGGGATGAGGGTCCCTTGGCCTCGCCTCAGGCAAAGATGCTACATTAAAGCTGGCCCACTCTCAGGGCCGTATTAAACACGCCCTCTGTAAATATGCACCTGTCAGTGTGTTTTCACTGAAGTGCTGAAATCTTGAAATGTGTTTTACCCGTCCTCACCACCAGCAGGTGAGAGAGAGACAGGGAGGGGGAGAGGCAAATACGGATAAGAAAGAAATAAACAGCATCGGCATTACTGAAGTGAGCAGCTTTGGCGGAGAGGGACTTCTTTGAAGACTTACAGCCTAATCCTATCGGCTGAACCGCCATCTATGCCTCAGCTTTTGTTTCTCAGACTCTAAGACCTACTCCTGCAGGAGCTGCGGAGAGAGGGTCAATGGATTCATCTTGTAGAGTGCAGAGGAATGTGAGGGTTTCTGTTGATAGCATTAAACAGAACATTCACAGCCGAATATGCTTTGTTTGCACATTGACCCTTGATAATAACAGTAATCCTGAGCATATTTCGCCGTCATACACTGGAAGAGTGTGTGCTGGATAACAGGCACTGTGCATTTTCACTGCATGCTCTCTCTTTTACTCCTAAAAAAAGGATTCAGATTTAAACCCTTCACATTAAACTCCTCGGAGAGAAAATCAGGCATAGAAATGAGAAAAGAATTAGAATTTGATGTGTTTATGTTTACCTAGCATATTTGTTCAAGGTATAATAGACGCATTGTTTAGTAGGAAAATCCTGCAGACTCATAAAAACAAAACCCATCTCATCATGCACTAGAATAGTCTGACGACGTCTGTATCTGCCTGTATCTTCCCTCTGCCTGTATTTTTTGTATTTTCTTCTTATTTACTTTTCCTTGTGTGGGACATTTCTGGTTGTCACCCCTTGAACAGTAGATGTGTCGCCCCAGCCAGCACACAGAGGTCAAAACCTTATGGCAAAGATGGCAAAAAGGTTACATTGCTGTCTGAGTCTGCTCTCCGTCTGTGTCATGGGTGAACAGAGAGCATAGATGATATAAAACACGGAAGTAGTCTCAATGATGTCAACCATAACCATACATGTATGTATAACGACGTGTGTGCTATTTTTAGAACCACGATATGTACATGTGTCGTACCAGTTGGTACTGACAAACGACCCTTTCTGTTGCTTATGTTTGAGATCTTGTTACAAACATTAATTGGCAAATCCTGCATACAACAACAACATAATAACTGAGTGTATAATAAACACCCTGATCTCACCTTTGCACCTTTGCTTATCAGATCATGTGGAGATTTGCACGGAAGCAGAAATAGAAATATACTGTGAATGTAGCTTAAAAAAGAAGCAATTAACAGTTTGAGTTTGTATAAAGGAATGGGAAGGAAAGACATGAAAGGCCTCCCTCTCTCTCTCTGAACATCAAGTGCTCTGACACACTAACAAAGGCATGAAGGTCCATATGGAATAGCAGCTGAGTGAACATGGTCTTTGTGAACGCTTTGGCGCTATTTTAGCCACAATAATAATGAGAAGCCAGTCCCGTGGACTCGCAGTACAGTGCTTTAGACTTATGACACTGGCTCCATTTATACCTCTCCCATTCAATTACGATCCCATCTGGTCACTGCTGTTTCTGCTGCCACAGCAGTGGAGAGAGAATTCACTTTTGAGGACTTCAAAGCCGGTTTGAACACTGAAATCCCCCCTATAGCACCTACAGCTCAAAGGACAGTGGGTACAGTGACTGCCAATTAGGGGTTCCAACGAGACCCATTAGACCCCAAAGAAAAATAGATGTTTCAAAGAGGGACACAGAAGAAAGTGCTGTTTTATGAAGGGTGCTAAAACAGTTTATGCCACTGGACTATAATGAACTATATCTCTGCCTTTGGCGTTAGTTTTTGAAGGACAAACTATTATTTTAAAGGGAGTTACTCACCTGCGAGTTGTCAGATGTTGGAGCTGAGTGCCATTTGATGATACTTTCTAATAAACTTATCAAGAATGCCCTTCAACAATGGCCATCACAATCCAAGCTGCAGAAGGTGAGACTGAGAGAGGCGAAGGGAAACAGCAGAGGCTGGATGTGCCCCAATCACACACATAAAAGATTTAACATCGCCCTGAGGTGTTTTTACAGCGCTGTTGTACCTTAAAGGTGCATTAAGTAAGATTTTACTGGCCCATAGCGCAAATGGCTGTAATAAATCATCAGGGATTTGATAAAGTTGTCACCAGTGACTCAGCAGTTACTTTGCCCGCTGCTGGGATTTCTGGATTTCAGAAACTCACTTTTAGACTTAACCTTCCTCCTCCTCCTCCTCCTACAGAGGAGAGAGCTACAAAGTCAGCAACTGGAAGCATCTGATCCTTCAACAAATGAAGAATTTGACATCAGCAGGGGTGTAAATATAGAGGCAGGCAGTGGTTGCCCTGGGGCCCTCGGGGTGGGAGGGCCCATAGAGAAAGCAGGCCCCCCCAGCCATGTGTTGGGTAGAGGAAGTGATTTGGATTATTCGGATCATGTGATGAGATATCACAATGTACAGTAGCTTGTTTAAGAACAACAAGCTGAGCAGATCTGCAGTCCAACCAGGCCTTTCAAACATACAAAGAGCAGAAAAAAGAACAAAGAGAAAAGAGCAGGAGGTGAAGGAAGCAAAGCTCTGCTAGCTTCCTCTTTGACCTTTCTCCTTTTCCAATAGGATAGCCAAAGCAGCTGATCTGAGTCTACATGACTGTTATGGTACAGTAGATACAGATAATGGTGTTTGTGTGTGTGTGTGTTTCATGACTAGTAGCTAGCGTTTATAGGGCTGCATGGTCATTGGACTCATCATAACGACCTTATGCCACTGGACATCAGGAGAGAAAAAATATACCTATATTTTCTAAATGGATTGTAAAATATGTGACTTTCATAATGGTGTAGATTAAAGTCATTAATTAGGACGAAATGGTTTTTCATGGTCTGATGAAGCCTTAATGCTGAAACACGTCAGCAGGATTGTCAGCACTTTGAATACATTCACCTTTAGGATCCTTCGCCTAAAGTCCCGAAGGAGGACTCTGTTTCAGTGAAACTACAGACACGTTTTCTGAAATACAACGTTTATCGTAGGAGAAGTTTACAGGCTTCCTCCAAAAGCTTTACATGTTTTAGTTCCTGTGATTTTCTGATATTTCTTGAAAAAGTCGTCTAAAAATACCTTCCTTGAATTGCTGTTTCATGCAACAAACCAGCACATGATGCATAAAGTCAGAATACTTTGAATAAATGACCTTTAGAATGGTGTCAAGTCATATTAAATGAGCCCGGCCATGTGAGGAAACATCGCTGCTCCAGCTGCACATGTTTTAAACAATAATGCAACTCTGGAAAACTCGGACCTGATATGGTACTACAGTCTCCACATGTTAGATTTTACAACATTATTAAAAAAATGCAAACCAGTTGCTGCCTCAAAGCTTAAAAAGAAAAGGCTGCTGACTGGTTGGTAGGAATGTGTGTTATTACGGTTAATTATCTAAAACAGAGTTTCAACAGAGTCTTTTAATTTGCCTTTAACTAAACATAGTATATGTCTCTTGGCCTGACTGTGACTTGGCATCGTGACGGATGTATTTGGCAGCTGTCACTGAACGCAGATCAGCACTTCTGAATGCCAACATTTTTAGTGCCTTTTAAACAAAATAAAATTTCATGAGCCTTTTGTTATATTAAAACAACCTGAATACCAGGCTGAGAGAGTTCACCTGCTCAGGTAAACACTAATATGTAACAGTTGTTAAAGGAAGATAAAACCAACCCCAGTCAGCCCTTTTCATGTTGGTCATCTACCAGGTGAGCTCATGCTGACAGTCCAGCAGAGCTTTCTGTCTCACAAATTAATGGACACTTTCAATCTAATTT
>CAFUXE010001182.1:457609-471695 GCA_903364295.1 Serranus cabrilla
AACTATTTTAAAATGTATTATTATTTAAATCATTTATCAAACAAAAACAACCCAAACTCTCACTGGTTCCAGCCTCCTAAACCAATTTTCTTGGTGTTTGGATGATTTATCAGACAAAACAAGTCATCTTAGGACTTTGCAAATGGTCTTGGGAGATTGTAATCAATATTTTTTTTGTATTTTATGAACCAAACAATAACTGAAAAAATCATAATGAAAACTGATAATTGCAGAACTAAAAAGAAATATATTTCATGACTGTGAAACAAAACAAAAATATTAGTTACATATTGACACATTTGAACTATTTCACTGCCACAGTAACAACTGTTACTTGACAAAACGCCTCCCTACATAAAATGCAACTATATGTAAATATCAGCATATTAACAACAGCATCCTTTCTTCTGCTTTCACCCTCTTTTAAACTGGAAAACCAAACCTGCTATTGAGAGTTCCTTCCGAAAGAGTTTAAATGGTATAAAAATGTGAAATTTACTTCACTGAGCCATATACAGTTAAACAGGCTAATTTGCTAAGAGACCAATCGGCTTGCAACATTTAGTTTACATGTAAGATGCCAGAACATTCTTGTAAAATAACAAACCCAGTATGACTGTCATATCACATTTAGTATCAATGACTTTAACCATAAAATTTTCTTTGCTTGTATTATTTCATGATAAAACAGTGTCACACTCTGATATTTGTGAGGCTGCAAGTGAAAAACATGGCAGAGGAAATAAGCTTTTTCTCCTCCCATGGCTCTATTTAAAGAATATTCACACAGCTGTTAGTCAGTAATCACAGAGTCATTTCTTCCGGCTCTCTCTGATTGTCTTCATCCCGTGTTTCTACACAGTCTGAATAGACTTGTCCATCTTCCAACACCAAAGCAATCATATAAAAACCTTTCTGTCCTGTCGATAATCCAATGGCAATTAGTTTCTTCTTCACACACATCCAGGTTTTAGTCCCTCTGTCTTGGAACTTTGGCTTCCTGTTTGACCCCTGAACCAGAGCGGACATCGCATCCTTGACTCAACCTTTATTGGATTCTGTCAGGCTTTTGATAGAAGCGTGGAAGCATCATCGCAATGCGTTTCCATTGAATTCCCATACTTTCTTCACTGGTCAATTCATTTGACAGGTGATTGGTTTGCGCCTGTGACCTGATGATAGTGTCTGTGGAGGAGGTGGGTACGAGGGCAGTGCCATTAGGTCAGAAGGTCATTTGGGGGTTACAGACTGCCCGCCACATTTATTGATAATATCCTGGGAAGCAAGTCTAGCCTGATCATCCCTGAAAATGACTGAAAAAGCGATTTTTCTTTTGATGCAAAATTTGTCGTGATGTTCACCTTCTTCCAGGAACATATTTCTTGTGGGAGTATGAGAAGAAGTGTTAATAACGGATTACAGGGTTAGAAGGCTTAGCAGCTTTCACAAAGGGATCTAAGGATACTATAAATATTATATCTAAATGTACCTATAATGGGGTAATTAAAGTAAACATGGAATATATGTATCATACAGTGTTATTAATGGCAGTTTATTTTGATTTCCCAATCGGATTGGCTTGAACTGTGACAAGCGTGCCTAAATTGATTTTCCTAGAAAGGAGCTTATTGGCAGTATGGAAAATAAACAGAAGTGTGTGCTGCAGAGGAAGCAGATGTGTGTCTCCACTCGGTCCAGAAGGAGTACATCCTGCGTTGATCAACAGAGGTGCTGTGCTAAATGATATGTTATTAATGAGAGGCAGCACATTGTGAGAGAGATTACAGATGGATTCGCCAAAGGCGCCCACACGCTCAGATCCAACTCTGTATAATTTAAAATATTTTCAAGAGTTTTTAAAATGCATTTTTATGATAATGTGAGGAGAAGGAAAAGGTTGAGTCCCTGCGTGCTGTCAGCATCCACATTATGAGAGGCAGTGCTACAGTTATGGACCTTCACAGGAATCAGATTTACAATGTGAAACAACACATTTTTATAGTGAAGCCACAGGCTGTACAACACTAACACCTGAGACAATTACCACGACAGGAGTCCCCCAAAACAGACTATGAAAAAGGACACAAAACAGAGAAGACTGGGATTGCAAAATATGTGATTCTTCTCAATTTCTGAACAAGAGAAGTTCAAATAGGGAATAAGGAAGGTAGATCTCTTTCAAACTGGGAGTATCTTCATCTCATTGAAGTAAATAATATCATACATGCATTAAATAGATCATTTTACATTTTGGGAAAGAGGAATAACCTTTAAAATTTCTTAATAGTAAACACAGTAGCTTCAGTAAATATCAAGTAAATAGCCATAAAGCTGAATATATTTCAGCATATTTTAATTCAAGTGGCCTAAGGGGAAACCAAACTTCTGCACCTCCTCCTTGGCTTTGTGTAATCTAAAATGAGACTTTGTCCGATCGCAGATCTTTTCAGAGAGATAGTGTTTCTACTGGCTGTCTAAAAACGCAGATACACATAAACGTCACTTCCCAGAGATCCTGATTCTTTAACCTTCAACAAAGAGTCCTCACATCTGTGGCTAATTCAAGGCTAAACTATCAGCTAATGGACGCTTTGTTGTCATCCATCTATACACAGTTCAGTGCAGCGGAGAATAAAATGTTTGCTGTGAAAACAGTCGGGAGGTGATCTTAGCCTTTAGCCGAGCATGAATACTGGCTTGTTTACCAGAGCCTGAAGCCATAGCACCATCGACAACCTCAGCTGAACAGCTTCTCCATGAGAGCCAATTCAAGATTTTGTGGAAGCTGGCTTCTAAAGTTTGACAGCTGTAGATATATCAGCACTTAAATCACCATAAGGCACGGCGTGTATCTGACCCCGAGTGGCAAATTCCACTTTTTTTTGCTTTTAGCTTTAAAGAAAAAGAAACACAAAGCAATAAAATAATCAAAGAAGCAAAATTCAAACCAGAAGAAAATTAATTAATTAACTTTCACGTGATTTTTGAACATACAGTCGCTCTCCACCAGATGTGCATTAGATAACACTTGGTGGAGCTAATTCAGATCTAAATGCACGTAAACAACAACAACCACAACAGATCTTTTGTCAGAACAGCAGAAACTATCTTGACCATAGACCATCTGACTTTTATAGCTGCACAAAAGAAAAAAAAATAGCGGCCTCGAGGATGTAAATCATTAGGTCAACTCAAGTTCTCCTCAAAGACAGAGTCTGTGATTGATGGAAGTAATGTGTTGTTATGGTCATATTCTGCATCCAATTAGTACTGATCTATTGTTGCTGTGTGGTGTTTTAATGACCACAGTGGGCGGGAGATGATTGGCCCTAATATCATTTGTCTCCCTAATCATGTGTTTATCACAGCGAGGTCTGCAGAGGGTCTCTGGCGAGCCATGTATAAACCTTCCACTACTCTTTGTCCTCGATGAACCGACAGCACCCAGTCGAAAGGAAAGTCATCATTAACATGCAGAGAGGTTAGGAGTATCCGACTGCAGGGGCAGAAAGCCTGGCATGAATCATCATTAAAAGATGACGTGGCACGGGGTCACATTTAGCGGTTAGTGTGGAGGTGGTTACAGCGCAGACTGAGTGGATTGCCTGTGATAAGACTGGCACCATGCAGCTCAATAGAGATAAACTATTCTGCAAATAACTTCTGGGGGCCTCACTTTTGTGATATTGAACCACTCCATTCACTGTTAATTGCCTCAGTGTAAGGTTAATTGGCTTGTATTGGAACCAGGAAATCCAATTAGCTTGGTTGTTATTCCATCTCCATCAGCCCATTGATCCCCTTGTTTTGATCACAAAATAATAGTTTTTACAAACGAGATCAAGAAAAAGACACAGTGGCTGTGGCAGCTGTATTACTTGGCACAGACAAACCTTGACATTGTAGAAGCTAAACACGTTTTGTTGCCTTAGCGCCTCGATTTAAATTCACTCTTAATGTGTTTAAATCTCAGTGGAAGAGCAATTCAGTTCAGTTAAAAGTTCAAACTAAAGAAAAAAGACTGTGAGTTGGCAGCAAAGTGGGGAAAAAAGAAGCCGGGGTGGCAGGGATGGGAGTGGGCTCTCTGAACCGGAAAATCACAGTTCCTCACCTCTCCAGCACGAGCCTGCTTTTCTTTTCCCCGCTGAAGATACAAAACCTCCTGGTGATGCAGGTGAAATAATACCAGGCACATTCTGAAAGACATAACGTGGCTCTGGCTCCTCAGTTGAACTCATGACTGGACTCGCTGTGCCAAAGTATACTGCCAATGTATTCAAAGGAATGACGTAAATTACAAGTCACGGAGCATAAATTGCTTCACACTTGGTTTTTGCCACAGTGATGGTTGAAATTATGGCCTCCCAAGAAAAACGAGTCAAAGCTTTTCTGTACCCTGACTTTTTTTTTAAAAGAGCATCTGAGCCAAAAATTGGGTGTTCTAAGCAATTTGAAAAAGGTGGACCGTTGGACAGAGATGTCTCTATATATAAAAGGACAGGCATCACAGGGGCCATGACAGATGGATCCACATGTGGAACAAAGGCGATATGAACTGATGGATGGAGAGATGAATGGACGGATAGATGAATGGAGGGCTAGAGAAAAGTAGACAGGGATGATAAATGGGCATAAGATGGATGCTGTAGCCTTTCACATTCAAAGAATACCTGACGGTCAAAGCCAGTAAGATGACAACAAAATCTTTTCAGAGATATGGGGTCAACGCTGCAGCATATGGAAGGCTGTAATTCCTGCATGGTAATGTCTCAGGGTGGATTATTGCACCGTTTGAGGGATTTTATTGTTGCTAATGTTCAGTGGTTTTCTGGTCCACTGCAGAGAGGCCAGGGCGGGCGTGCTTGTGTGCAGGAAATGTCAATGACGATTAGCATAAGAAGAGGGAAGGGCAGGTCACTGGATGCATATTCCTCAGCCCATTGGCTCAATAGTATTAATAATAAAACAACACAATGAGGGGCTCGATTACTAGTTCAGCAGCTCCTTTACAAATCAATTGTTTTTTCTGCTGTGTGTGGGTGAAATATTTATGCTGTACACCTTGTTGTGCTCCAATTAAAGATCTGCCGGGGTCTATTTATGCCTCTCCGCATCTCTCTGTATGCGAGAGTCCAAAACACTGACCTCAACGAGATGCTGAGAGTATTCAGAAACATATCTCCCGTGCTATTCCCCGTACCCCCCCTCCTTCATCCATCCCCCACTCCATTTTCACCATCTCCCCCATCTCTCACTGCAGTGTTGTCGCAGTGAGTCTGTGTGTAGGAGAGGCATGTATGTGCATACTAACACGGGCCACGCTGTGATTTCCCCCTATGCCAACACAGAGCGCCTGCTGCCTGCGCTCCGGATTCTTATAAATAAGGGAATAAGCATTGAGCTGTTATTAAAGTTGATGGAGACAGATGGCTGCTGTTGTTTACAAGTTTAACTAAATCACCAGCCGATCAGCTGTGACACCCCGTGGAAAGTTGAAAGGCTTGGAAGAAGCAGGAGGAAAGGCAGAGAATAAGAGAGAAGGGCAGTAAACTGATAGCTGCAAAACATCTTTAGCAAATGATTGGTGACATAATTTATCACTGCCTCTGTTGCTTCAGGAGTCTGCGGTTATTAGCATCTTGGTATCTCTGAGATTTATGCACCTTTCATGTCCAGGTTTACCTGAGAGTCTATTTAAGCTCACATACAGTAAGTGAGGTCAGTCTTTTAGGTCTCTTTAAAGACGCAGGGATCACGTCAGAGACATGTATGCATCTTCTCAGTGTGACAAGTGACACTTATGGATTCAAAGTAATTTAGATGTCCACTTTGAATGCTAATGTATACAGCAGGCATTGTACTAATGCAGTGATTCATTATTTACTATTCAAAGTTCTGTGGGGTGACATCTTGTTCAGCGTGGTCATCTGTAGGGGTCTGTCAGTTGTAAAATTGTGTATTGATTACAGTGTTCAGCGGAGATAAGTTCATTGTCATGAGGATGTTTCCACGGAGAATATGAAGTCGAGCTCAGAGGAGGAAAAAACGCATCCGGTATGTTCAAAGTGAAATAGTTTGTCCCATTTCAAAACTCATAATGAATTGATACTTCCCAGTCTGCCATTCTACTCTGTCAGAGGTGACATTGATATTCATACATCGCAGCAGGCTCTGTGTCAATTTCCAAGTCTTATTCAAATCTGCTCTGAATGGAGCACAAACCCCTCAGCAGCGCTGGCTGCGAGGATGATAGCCCGTCCTGTTTGAAGAGAAAATTACAAGAGCAATACACCCGGGGATCTTTTCTCATTCTGCGTGATGTCAATGCACAAGACATCTTGGAGCAATTTCATCCAAATGAAGTATTTTCCTCCATGTCTTTGTTTTTTGTTGCAGCATTGAGTAGATTCATGCAGCTCGACACATGTGCATGAGCTCACATGGGAGTGTCTGCACGGTCAACATACGCACATTTGCAATATACTTTTGGGGAGATCCTATTACAATCCTTGACCCTGCGACCTCAACCTCCACCCTCATCGCTACACCTAAACTTAACCTTTACCCCTCCATGAACTCATTTCTGATTCAAAGCTGTTAAATCCCTGCAGCTTAAAAACATAACCGCTTTCCTTGTAATCATAATCCTTTGGCAAAATGGCCGCTTTCCACTGAACCATTAGGAGTCACACACACACGCAACATAAACCCTCTGATTATTTTACACACTCTTTGACGACTCCCTAAAAACAGCGTGGAGTTTTGTTGATGTGTGTAAGTGGTTTGACACCCCCGGCTTGATCCATCAGCCACTCTGACCCCAGGTGACCCCCCTCTGCCTGACCTTTAGAAAGGCCAGCTGTTCCCCTTTACAGGATGTGACTGAGGAGGCGGGTCTCCCAGACACCAATTGATTAGAGAAGCATTAATCAAGCTGAGGGATTATCCCTAGCATGGAAAAGGCTCCTTTCTATAGTAAACCAATTATACTTTTTATGAGATGAGAAGGTTAACTGGCTGCATGAGCAATCCGTTTAAACCATTGACACTGCGGGTCTGGAGAGGTGAAAAAGGAGCCGAAGAATGGAGGTGGAGGAGTTGGCTGGGCAGGAAGGGAGGCCGAGGGCATGGAGGAGCGTAATATGGATTCATGGAGGAGTTTGAATTGAGAGAATAGAGTGAAAAGCATAAAATGATATTATTGGCCATTAAAGTTAATTGGGGAAGTTGCCGTAAAAGGTCCAAGGAAGGCAAGGATGCATGATGCCGCCCTTGCTGCTCACATAGAGCAGTGTTTTCCCTTCATGCTGCATTGAGCACGCAGCAGAAGGAGGAGGGAGGGTGTGGAAGGAGATTCTGATAAAGGTTCGTTCTCCACTTTAATGGCTCCCATGACTTTAATGACCGCTGCCCTGATCTCAGACTTAATGACCCTTCTAGTTTAAGGGGGGCTAAATTAAACCTGTAAAGAGAAACATCCATTCATTACCACTCCCCCATAGCTTACAGTCACATCAGTAACCTGATAACAATTAACACATAAAGCCCTCCATTACAATGACAGATTTTAGTTTATGGAGCCTAATCAATGGATGCTCCACTAGTGCGGCATCTGTCGCAAATACAATTGTCATTCGGGATTAAAGTCGCCCATCACCAGGGCAGTGTGAAAATGTGATGTGGGAATATGGAAGATCTGCATGTGTGAATTATCCTTGTTGGTGTTTCCTTTTCTCACACAAAAAAACCTTTTCAAACGAAAAAAGGTACAATACACAGCTTGGGATCACCCATGCACCTGCTAATATGCTGATTGGGGTTAGCCACACAAGCTAGCATTAGAATCAGTATTTCTGATTACTGAGTTATGTGACTTTGTTTTGCATTGATTATTACTCACGGCGTATCATTACATTATCACAGCTATGCTGACGACTATCAGTTATGTATTTCGGTTCAGCCTATAAACCACCATTAATACTGGGATGAACATGTTATTTGAAATTTTGATTTTGATGTACATTTTATAGGTTTTCAAAACTCTGATGTGCTTGACTGACTGCCTGCTCTGTAAGAGAGGAAGACAAACAAGTGGCCCTTTGTCACGCTAACATGAAGCACTGACTGTAAATGGATACTCTTGAAAAACACCCTTGAGAATCTGATTGGTGGCTTTGATGTTTATCTGCTGTTTATGCTGAATGACCCTGACTTTATATATTGTATCATACAATGCTAAGAGAGTGGATGATTTGATCTGAGTTGATGCACAGCGTTGTTCATAATGTTGCTGTAATATTGGAGTGTATTCTTGCGATGTTAGGATGCCATTTTAAAGACAAACAGCTGTGGCTGGTAACGGAGGAAAATGTCTGTTTTGCAGCTGTCTTAGTTTTTCTGTGCACACTTCAGCTCTGCAGTCTTTTGAGCTTTTGTCTGCTCCTTTTATGTGGAAAAGTAGGGCTTGATATGTTTTAGAAAAAGACTTTCAGTAGCTGAGACCTGGGCTGCATTCTGCCGCTTTGCTTGTTCGTGACTGATAGCCACTTATTTAATACAATATGTACAAAAGGGAGGTTATGATTTATTTACACTTTTATCAGTTTGTTCTTTTTTAAACCATTGCTGCTCTGCAGTTATTCTCTCTGTGCTGAAACAGACTATAAACTCTAAACTTCAGGGACCGAGACAGAATTATGCTCTTCTAACTTGAGAAATGGAATAGATCCAGCGACGGTCTGTGGAGTGTTAACCCATATCTGTCTTTTCATTCCAACTTGAAGTGCAGTTTGCAGATGACAGATACCAACCTCGGGGGCCTCATCAGCTCACATCTGCATGCTCCCAGAAAACAGAGTGTATGGTTTAACAATGATATTTAAGCTCATTTTCAATTCGGCGTCTCATGCTAAACCTTCAGTGTGATGCTCCTCCTTTGCAAAATCATTTTTTTTCATCAACAAAAGATCCATCTTCAATATCTGTTGCCATTTCATTCAGCATAGATACAATAATGTCTTCTGTGTCTCTGCAGGAGCTTTGTCACGTCTGAGAAAATAACCTCAGGTGATGTCATTTGTATTATGTTCTGTTCAAGACTTCAAATGTATGACAGGAAGTCTTGGTTTAAATAAAACTGTGGAGCCTGAAAGATGTGAGTATTATTATAGGTAGGGAGGGTCTATTGAACTATGACATTAAGATGCATTATGGAGAGTAAGGAAGTTTTTTTTTTAATCTTGCATGAAAAAGTGTACCGTACATTTTTGGTTATTTATGAATAAAGAAAATCACATTTTCAGCTTTTTGCAAAACAGAGATAGAATAATCTAAATGTCCCCACTTATCAATCAAACTCTGTTTGACACAAGAAATAAACATCGGATAAATCATTTTCCCTTAAAATTACCATTTGTATACCAATTACTCATCCCGTGTTACCTTGAAAAACATACCTCCACGCTGAACTGAGAATCAAAAAATGGCGTAAATTTTTATGAAATTAAGTAAATTGGATTTTACTACAAGAGTTGTGAGAGAGTTTGTAAATGGATATTTGATATAGATTCTCTGCTGTTATACATGGCCCATATTTACTTGAACTCGTAAAGGATTTACCCATTTCTCAGGTTCTGTTTTACTGGCATAACTCCACAGTGAACTACTTTTTCTTCAAGAATTCAAAATAACAGGGTAAAGTATTCCTTCAGTATGGTGCTCAATCTGCATCTAATCAAGGAATTCAATCATTTTTATAACCTTACTTTACTAGGAGAACTCTGGTTCGCTGATCTAGCAAAAACAATCAACAACATGTCAGTTTCAATTGGGGGCTATTACCTTAAAATATCTTGAAAAATCCAGACAAAATGAATAACTGAGTGAGTGTGTACCGGTCAGCCACCCATCAGAACAGACACTGTGGCACCAGAGAGAGGAAACATGACACAGTCACGAGAGCTTTGATTGGCAGCTGCTCTGTCCGCCTCAGTAAACACCTGTATCAAAAGTCATATTTGTGACCAAAACATTGAAAACCTATTGCTGCCTCAAAGCTATCACCTCACATGTCATCCCTGTGGTTACATTCACACCTGTAATCACTCCCTTCACCTCAGCACATGGCTGAGATTTTCCTCATCACAACCTAAATATCATTATTTTTGTTACATTTATTCATAAACCATTTGCCTCAACTGCTTTTTTTTGTCTCTGCACCAACTCAAAGTTAACATTCCTGAGGAATAAAGGTGACTGCCTCCGATAAGACGCCTTTTTCTTGTGCAAATACACTTGTCAGGTGAAGATAATTCTGATCCTGGTCCTGATCAGGAACTCTTTCTGCACTCAGACTCCCGTTCTAACAGATTTCTCTTTGATCTCCACTGATCCACTGCAGAAGAGTGCTGGTATTAAAAAGTCACCCTGCAGGTTACTGTAATGGTGCAGCAAATACAGATGTCTCTCCTCCTCCGTTTGCTCTTCACATTTGCTTCATATATTTTCATGCCGATGCGCATAAGTAGAGTGGACAATTCCGGTACAAAGATGAGGTTTTTACAAAACTGCTACAACTGTGTTGAGGGCAGTTGAAGCATTTGAAGGTGATGACGCCTCTTATCTAATTCATGTAGGAAAGAAATTAAGTGACAGAGTTTTCACAGAGTTTATATTTGGCATTGCGGCTGTGACGATAATAAACTCTCCCAGAAGGGGAGCAGAGCAGATGCACAGCAGAGAGTAAAGTGTGTCATGTGTGAGTGTTGCAGCCTCAACTCAAGTTGTCTGCCTGAAGTGGCTCGCAGGCTTCACTCCATTTAATGTAACCTCTGGTCATGTCCACTTTAAAGAGGCTGCTGGAATAATATCCAGCAGGTTATTTTTGCAGGAGCCACTGAAAGAGCCAGTTGCTGCAAAAATGTGGATTTTGGAGGAAACCACTGACATTTAGAACAGGGAGCTGTGATTTTATTTTGGTCAGCCAAAAACACCTTTTTTTTTACACATTTGAAAAGCGGTCTGCTATTGAAGGACGAGAGAGAAACTGTGATCTGTTCCAGCAGTAAATATACAACCACACTGACATTTGATAAGATATTTTGTTAGATTGTTCGATATACTATTTTTCAAAACTCAAAAAGAAAAGAAAAACTCGTGTGAAAAACATTCCCACTTCCAAGATCAGACACAAATGTGGTGGACAGAAAAAAAGTAAATTACATTTTTTTAAGAGTCTATATTCTTTTATACTATTTCTTTTGTGGAAATTGTACCATTCCTTTTGCCTTCACTATATTTGCAAGACAAATATTGCACTTTTGACTTCACTACAGTTCTGTGAAGGTTAAAAAGTATTCATTACTCTGATTGGAACATAATGGAAAATATTTTCATGAAACAGGAAGTATGCAGCATGGGTTAAAGAAGAACCTTTAACATTTTAGAAAGGATCTGAATCACAGTGCACAAATGATTTTCACTTTTGTTAACATTGGGGTATTTGTGCCTCATGATGCATCTGCTCAAACCTTTATAACATCTAGCTGACAGCAGAACTATGTTGTTACCTTTATAATAATCTATATACCTCATTAAAACCCTGCACATATAACACAGCACAGCAGCATGCTTAATCCATTTTACGGCATTTAGTTAATTCCTCTTACCCCTCCTTCTCCATTACTAATGATCAACACAGTGTAATAACATTATCTGCACTGCCGGCCCGGCAGCGAGTACTTTCATGTCAGCAGTGCCATGAAAATGCTTCAGCTGAGGGCCAGTCTCGCAGTGGGACATGGAGACATGAGCTGCACATGCCGGCTGCCCCCCAGACTACCTCGCTTTACTCTGGCTCACTGATCATTTGCATATATTACCCCACAGAGGGTCAAACTCCAACTTTCCCACAGGACCTTCATTATTGCAGTTTAAAGCTTATTTTCAGCCTGAAATGGGTAACAGCACAGAGACAATTTGTGTACCAAAAAAAATAGAAAAAAGCTGCTTCGATCACCGTGTTTAGATGACTAATTCAGTGTTGGAGCTGAGAAATGGCGAGGCAGAGAACGTCACTGCAGCGTAGATCTTTCACGTATCTTTGCTCCCACAGGGGAGGTGCGGACAGATAGAAGGAGGCGTGAGGGGGAGGGGAGGTGATGAAACATACATGCACAGATCGGTGTAATACATTAGCAGCAGTAAATGCTCGACAAACAATGTCACAGTCGGACTCAGGTGGACAGCTCTTCTCTCAGAAAGATAAGGCCACTGACCTTGAGGTTGTTGTTTACTTGTGTGTGTGTGTTTACCTTCATTGCTGCCTCGCATGGAGCTGCAGGTTACTGTCAGGCTCTTAAGTGCCCATTGTCCTCCAGTCTGCCTCGGGCTGTAGAAGTACAGAAAGCAGGCGGGGTGGCTGAGAGGTGGCTGGCTGTGTGACTCTGGGCTCTGCTCGCCACCTGTCTAGACATCAGGCAGATAACATCCCCACTTTTAATCCATACTTGAGAGCCTGGAGCAGACACATTTTAGCACCCTTGCCAAACTGTTTATCTGTGCACATGTCTTTCTCCCCCAACAACAAAATGTGTACTTTCAACTGTACAAGATACACCACATTGCAAGACAAACAGCACACAATGTCTCTCTTCTCTGCCTGGTGGTGGCTTGAAGGCTTTGGTGAAGAAAACCCATCTGTCCAGAGTGATGTGTCCTGCAGTCGCTGCATTATTTTCAATCACAACTAGCAATTTAATGCAGAATCACTTCCCTGAGGTATGAGAGCCGTGCTCATACATAGATAAGTCATTCTTTCAGTCATTCCAATTTGCTTGAGGATGTTGAATTGTTAGTGTGACTCAGTTCTCAGAAGAAAAAAATTGTGTTGCCACTGGTTAGCTCCACACACTGTCAGCCTTTAGACTAGCACAGGTCGGCTCACACAGTAGCTATATTTATTCATCTCATTTCAAGAGCTGTCCTGGCAATTACTGCTGGCACTTCAGAATTGCAGTGGATTTATGTAGGAATAATGATTGGCATGAGAAATGCTTCGGCATGCTGCTGTACCTGACGGGCTGGTAATTAAAGAGGGCAGGAGATTTTTGCATGAGACTCAAGGAGACATCAGAAGATGACTCTCACGTAACACTGCAGCAACACTGTGAGCGTCCATGAACGTCTCAGTTGAACTTGAACCTAACATGACACCCACAGTCTGAGTTTTTGATCTCATTAAAGCCCCAAGTGCAGATTGTCTCTGTGATTGTAGTCGAATTATTCTGCTGGTATAAGATTTTGTTTGTAGAATTTGTTGTGTGTTTTGGTTTTAGTCCATTTATCCTCAGTTTCCCTTGGGTGGATCCATGACGGTGTGGACAGCATACATAATGGATACATAAGCACGCAATCAAACAACTGTCACATTTGATTTGCATGTTGCTAAACTCTGATTGGTGCACAAAAATATGTGAAGTTCCATTTGTCCATTGGAGCCATGCACACTGCAGACTACTGAGGATAGCAAAACAAACAAAAACAAACAAGACAATAAAAAAAACTGCTAAAAAGATACCCATATTTATGTTTGAGACTGTCCTCCCATGTCCCCCAGTGGCCGTAATGAGTATAAATGATGGCGAGGTGGACGGACGGAAGTTGCACTCTGGGTGGGTGGCAGGGTCGAACAGACCCTGGACTTTGACCCAGGAAAAAGGTTTTGCGTCCCATGTAAAAGAAAAAGAAAAAGTAAACGATGTGATTTAATCATAGCAAACGTCCATGCCTCACGTTTTGTGCATCATCATAGTTTTTCCATAGGTATGTCACTTCCGTTAGCCACATCACCCTTAACTACTTCACTTCCAGCATTTACGTACTTTTTTTGCATACTGTTTAAACTGTGTTTCATAACGTACCAGCACGTTTTTTGCCCTAAACCTAGATCAGTGGTTTTTTGTAGCCTAAATTCATTAAAACAGCAGCACGTTTTTACAACCTTGGATGTTATGCATATGTATAAATACGTGTTAGCTATTTTTAGGACGCTCTGCTCCGCTCATATGGGTCATCATGGATGATATTG
>CAFUXE010001182.1:472518-490018 GCA_903364295.1 Serranus cabrilla
ATCTCCCTGCCACCCCCCCAAAAGCAGAGTCGCACTTCATTTCAATTCGGCGCTGACAGTGATGAGACAAGAGACGGCCCTCCCCCATCGTCACCATGAGACAGTGAAACAACAGACACATGGGCTCTGCCACACTGCAATGTTTAAACTACAGATTCACTCGCAGGACCAGCAGATGGCTGAGGAGTCCGCCGCTGACTTAATGTGCTGTTTAGTTTTCATTATGTGAGGGGACACAAAGAATGGAATGATCAATGTTGTCGCAGGCGAATAGTCGGTTTGTTTTCTCTGGAGCTTCATATGCTTATAAAAGCACCATATTCTAGGTGAGTTTTTATCTGCTGTAGTTTGATCATCATGCAGTGCTTACATGGATGGATTACTGAATGGGCCAATCAGGCACCGGCTCAGGGGGGCCGTGGGCCAGAGCGTCTGTTAAGTGACCATTAACATTTCTTGTTGGAAAGTCAAATAAATGACTACAAAGGGACGCCAAACAACCATAAAGTGATGCCAAATGACCACAAAGAGATGCCAAACAAGCTCACAGAGATGCAAAATGACCACATAGAGCAGGGGTCGGCAACCTTTACGAACAAAAGAGCCATTGTTGGCCAAGAAAAGAGAAAAAAAGTCTGTGGAGCCACAAATGTTATTTTGAGCCTAATCATAAAGAAGAACACAGGCTACTAGGGACGTTATGATCAACTGGTTTAGAGCGAATAAACAAAGCTGCATGAATGTAATATCATCAGAAGATGGCAGTGTGATGTATGGCTGTAGGCTAATCTGCCAGTAAACAGTAGAAAGAAAAACAACTAAAAAGAGGTTGCTAATTGGACAACTTTGGCCACCCACATGAGGAAATGGAGAGACATTTTCAGGAATTGGATTCCAAAAAGTGATGCCAAATGACCACAAAGAGATGCAAAATCAGCACATAGAGCAGGGGTTGGCAACCTTTACTAACAAAAGAACCATTGTTGGCCAAAAAGGAGAGAAAAAATCTGTGTAGCCACAAATGTTATTTTAAGACTTGTAATGAAGAATAGCACAGCATACTTAGTCTAAATTAGTCTACTTACATTATTACAAGGTTTTAATGAGTATTTGTTGATATGTTTTTGTCAGCGAGGACCCAAGTGCAAACAAAGGCTGCACATAGAAGAAATATCAGTAGATTTGGAATTGATAGCGAGCCAGGAGGTTGAGATGCTATGATGCACATTTTAGGTTAGTTTTTGTCCAATAAATAACATACACATTTTTACCATTGAATAAATAAAAATCACTTTGGGACTATACCATTGATTGATGAAAAAAAAAGAGACATATAAACAAAATAACCACAAAGAGAAGCAGAATAAAAGCAACCACACAAAACCTACAACAAAGAGACGAAGAAACGACTTCAAAACAAAAGTACCTACATACATGATGACCACAAACGCCCCATCTAAACTTTTCATTACAAGTACTGTATCCAAATAATATCCAGATTAGATCTAAGTCACATTCATTTTAAATTCTCCACAGATATGTCTGTCAGATGTGATTCGCAATTACAACGACAAGCAAAAAATGACACCAAAGTAAGATCACAAAGAGACTCAAAAGGATGACATAGCGTCACACAATAAGTATCTCTTTCAGTTTGTGGGTCTTGCTCTCATGCAGGAGGGCTGGGAGGCTTTTACATGTTCCCAGGGGTTCCCTTCATAATTCATCCATGAGTGCATACATTTTCCTGCACTTTTTCCTAGCTACTGTACTAACTAAGTTAACATGTATTATTAAGTGTTAAATACTCCAGTTGTAGATGTCTCAATCAGAGAGAGTAAATAACTGGCAAAATAAAGCAGATTGAGCTCTCAGGCACTATGTCATATATACATAGATAAACTGCACAAACATCGCTTCCAGAAATCCACCATTTACTTCCTCATGCTCCTGTTTATCTCAAACTTTTAGCTTTTAGTAGACGCAATAGTGATGGCACTTTTTTGTGACAGGTAATTTGAAATAATCCATTTAGAGTTGTGGAGAGCCCTGAGGATTTGCATTTTAATTATACATTTTGATTCGCTGGGGTTGATTACTTTTATTCTCTGGCAGCAGGTTAATTGTGTGAGCTCAGTTCCGCAACACTGTGGACTTGTGTCATTACTTGTGTGAATAATATAATGAGGTTCTGTTATCCAAGAGTGGTACGTTCACTGTTCTGCTCCTTTTACCATCACAGCACATGATGTTTCAATATTTTAAGGGATTCGTCAGCTGATTTTATAATCTCTGGTGCTGTGATCTCAGTGGTTGAAAAGGAAGGTTGTCACATTTTGATGAGTTTTTAACTCGTTGAACCGGTTGGAAAAATAGTGGAGGACACTCGCATTTCCCCTATTGTTCTTCATGGGGGTTTCTCAATGATTTGCATCGATTGACTCCCATGCTTGGCCAGTCAGCTCAGCTGTAACCCCGCTCAGCACGGACTTGGTCCATTGGGAACCCTGCTTAGCTCAGTGTGCACAGGGAAGGGGAATTAGTATGGGTTTTCAAAGGAGGGATGGTGGAGGGATCTGCTATGCATCGGAAATCATTGCTACTTGCAGTTCCCAGTGGACTGGAGCAGTGCTGATTTGTAAACACAGTGGGAGGGTAAGGACATGGATGGAACATGTCATGACAGTTTGTTTTTTGATGGTATTCAATTCAAAATGTCCTTTTTGTGTTAATGATATAACCATTTATGTGTTATTTTTGATCACTTGGGATGCGATGCTGGTTGTCCTATCAATTAAAAATTAATCCGGACATATTGCATTCTGAAATGTATCCAATCTCCAAGCGGTGACTGACACACTGTAGCTGAAAGCATATTTTGATTGGGGCCAGGCTCTGGCTGAGAAATTGCAATCACTAATTACAAGACATAGATTTGCATTGAGAGCTCTGGCTGCCAGGATTCATCATCTATATGTATATCAGTGAAGATGATGCCAGGAAAAAAGGCATCTGTGAAATGTTATTTCAATTACTGTGACTGGTCAAAGCGTTTTCTTATCAATAATAGCTTTACATCCAACAATGTATTCTGAAATAATAGTGTCCGTGGGAAGAGGATGTTTTTCCTGCATTGTGAGTGAAGAAAACTCAATTTTGATGAACAGTTAGCAGCAGCCATTGTTTGGTGATGTTATCATGTGCAGAATAGGAGCCCAGGCTGAGGAGGGATTTCCAAATGAGCTTGAAGATTTTCTTTTCTATCCTATAGTTTATTCTTTTCCAGCCAGATGAGGGAAATGGCTTGCTGCTGGCTATAGTTGTGGAATTCCATCTACTTTTTCCAACATTTAAGCTCCACCCTCAGCTCGGGGGTTTTAGATAAGGAAACTGACATATTCAGTGCACAGGAGAGAAGGAAGTATGCCATTAGCATCTAGCTGTCCTCCTACATTATAACTTTTCATAGCTCTTTATGAATTCAATACATGCATGCTTCTTTATTTGTCTGTTGATATCACCAATTTAAATTCAACTTTCCCTCCCACGTCTGCTGCACCCATGCTGTGCAGTTCAGCGTCAAACATCTAAAATCTAACCTTTCCATCTCTGGCCATCAGAGAAACTCTAAATGTCAGTGATGGATCTCTCTCAGAGATGCCTGGCAATCAGACATACTTTTGATGTACCAGACACCTCTCATCTTCATTTGAGTGTGATTTGAGATGGAGAGTCTGTTGCTGCTCCGTCCCATTGTGCGAGGGGAGCTGGTCTGTTAAGGGGGGAGAAAGGCAAGGGCCAGATGAGACCCCATCTGGACAGACCCCACATCCTGCCAACTCTCACCCCAGTGGCTCGGGACTCTCCCCACTCATCAGCAGCCATCAAAGGGTGCCTGCCCACCAGCACACCCCGAGTGGGCTGCCAGCTCGATGAGTCCCGCGGCTCATTACTGACAAAAAGAGGCAAAAGCAGTGAGTTCCTCAATCACTCAACCACCCCAGGTCCCAGGGTAGAATGCAGTGTGTATATACAAAAAGGTTAAGCTTGTGGTTCTTCTGCAGATTTAGTTTAATATTTAACACGGATAAACATTGAACTCCAAGAATTCTCTCCAGTGATAGCCAGCCTCTCTCACAGTGTTGTGGTCTAATGTTGGCAAAAACACAACAAACAAGTATTGTCTACTGAGACCTTTTCAATTAGATATGTAGAGGATCTGCACTGATGAAAAGCCACAGCCTCAGTCTGACACTGACAATGGCTTTCATCTCCTCCTGCCTACACACTGAAAATCAATAAACACTGACACAATACGCGGTTAACTCTACCCAATACCCATGGGTAGAAACCCTGCAGAAGACCCAGTGTCTTCAACTAACAAAAACAATTCTTAGCTTATCATAAATTTAAACAGTTGTAAGCTGACACAGTTCTTTTTTACCCATGTGTACCAGGTTAACCCAATGTTGCATCAGTAATACTATATTGACCCATGCCCGGCTGCTCTTTCTGCTGAGGAATACTGACGGGAAAGCTTTGCTTCTGGGCGCTGATATTCCAGGGTCAGACAGCAGACTCTGTGCTAGTTAGCCTATTAGCCTGTGGTTATTATTCCTGGCTGCCTGGAGTGTAGAAAGACACGGCTGCAGTTTTGCTGATACTTAAGCTTTTAGTACCTCTTTGGTGTTAACAATAGATCAATCCATAGTCCAGCCACTTTTTCCTCAGTGCTCCAACAGTTTTAGTAGCTTGGTACGAGCAGAACTTCAGTCAACTTTCTCTCTGTCTTTGATATGCTTTGTGCATGGCTCGTCTATCTTTTACCAGATGCGAAAAGATGTAGGATCTGTAAAAACCCTGACTGTGCCACAGTCTTTATGGCCAATAAGATCTCCAACCTAAAAGACAAATTGGTCGTCTGGCAATACCACCCAAAACAACCCATATGAGCATAATTATACATATATGTAAGGTCGACCAATGCAAAATTCAACCTCTGAAATTCATTTGTTTCTATTATTCCTTTAAGGCTGAGTCTCCTCATGAAGTAACTTTTGGTGGTAATTATTTGGGCATATACATGACGTCAAGCAACCCAAGAGGAAAAGTAGTGTAGTGCTTCCTCTCAGCTACTTGTAGATATATTGACGCCCACAAACGAATACACACTGCAGCACCCTGCTTAAAGGTGCCTCGCTAAACTAAGAGGGGAGGGACTTTGGATCAGTCACTTGTTTGTCATATCTGCTGCTGTCATGATACAAGATATACTTGTAGGTAATGTTTGTTTATTTAGTGGAAATATAAGAAAAACCAACACAATTATCTAAGCACGTAAAGTATCACTCTACATGATTTGTAGGTTTCAGTGCACGTGTGTCTCTTCATCACACTTCCTGCCATTTTTTATTTTTCTGCTTTTTGTTTTAAACACTGCTGTATGTTTTGGGGTAATCTTAAAATCAAGAATGTCCCTGATGGCCAATCTTTGTTAAAAAGTAATTTTTTCCTGTAAGAGGGAGCAACATATCTCCTGATCATGGATCTGCCACATGGGAGTTAACAGAGAGACAGCGTGTTAAGCGTGTCTGCCGATTAAGAACAAAGCGTTTCATGGATGAATAATCACACACAATTTATTTATTACAAAGAGATCACTCCAACAGTCTTGAGGAGAAGAAGAAAGAGAAAGGAGGCTTATTCATCACAGGCATATGAATAGAGAAGCATGTAAGGCATGGCAGTGCTGCTCAGCATGAGGTGCTGCATTAGTTTGCAAAAAGGCTTTCTTTGTGTGCACGCTTTGTAACTCATTAATTTTCTACAAAGTTACATGACGGTAATTTGAGACACCAGAAATACCTTGACATCACTGTTATCTCTCAGATGTATGACTCCTCAGCAGGCACACCCGACCCCTGTCTTTGTTCTCGTTCTTTCGCTCCTTTTCTTCCACTGCCACATTAGACAGAGTGTGATACTGAGTCATTCCCACAACGACACCCGAGATCCAGAGCAGAGCTTTGTTTCGGGGATGATAAATACAAATGCACGTCAGACCAGAATGAGCAGCTGAAAGTAACCTGAGTGAGCCAGCATCACAGCTTTTATCTTCCTATTGAATTACACACTTGAAACAGCAATCCATTATATATACATGCTTATCTTGCCAACAGTCTGTGTATACTAAATTCCCCTTACTATATGATCACTGATAATAATATAATCGTCCAAACACTTGTTCCTCTTTTTGTCAATGACATCAGTAGAAAGCTATTAACCTCACCAGCATCTGCTTTAGCGTAATTTCCCTCTTAAAAGTAATTCTACTGTCATGAAGTTACTGCTCTGTTATTGGCCATAATTGGGCTTTGTCCCCTTTACTCAAAGCTCTTACCAAAATAGTTTGTGTTTTATTCATTCAATGAGGCAAAATGAAGTGTCTAAATGGAGTCATTAGAGTCCATTAAATCTGAAGTGTGACGCTTTGCCTTCCGCCCATTATCTTGAGAGAAGAGCACGTTGGTTGTCTGATTATGGTATTCTGTTACAGCTGTGTGGTATATTTTCAGACTGTTAAACTTGTATGTATCTGCACAGTTTCAACAGGGAAAACATGAAACCAAGAATATCTGAGTTCAAGTATAAGTTATTTTGCCTCAAGGTAGAAAATCTTTCTCTGGTGGTTTTGAATGCCCTGAGTAATTCTCTTCCACATTCCAGCCTTCGAGGTCTCTGCTGATTGACAGAGGTTAGGTTTAGTTCAAGCCATTAAAAATCGTTGAACTAAAAGGGACCTTTTACCCTAATAGAGGTAGCTGGTATTTTGTAAGTGGTGGTTATAACTTAAAATGACACAAGAAAAACTCAGCAGCTAGTTTTCTGTGATTATCCTCTCAAGAAAAATTAAAGCAAAGCTTGTTTCAGCAAATGCACGAACCGTGTCAGTAACAAAGTCCTCTTGCTGCTGTTGTAATAATGACTGCTGATGCTTAGCAACAATGGAGGACGGTGGTGACGTTGTTATAAAGTCCCAACCCACCAATGTGGAGCCGTCAGTGAGTGTCTGTGGGCCGGATTGTAGCAGTATGTCCTCAGGAGGGTACAAGGCGTTTCTCATTTTCTATCTTTAGGTCATCTAATCATTCCAGTACACTAATATTTTCACAATGGCATGACCATCTGGAATGTAGCAACTGAGGCCCACTTATCAGTGTGAAAATGAAGACAAACGCTGATTTATTTAATGTGTGTATCACAGAAATGGTTTGTTTGTCCCACAGACTGTATATAAATAATGGATGTAGTCACCGTCACGTCACCCATTAGTCTGTGGACTGCGTATTTGACTTTCATGAACTGAAAAAATGTTGGTGAGTCAAAGTTCTGAGATGAAGAAACACTGCAAACTGGTTCACTATTTTGACATACACAGTGCCGTGGATACGCGGTGCAGAATGTATAAACTGTCTTTTCAACTTGTTCTTGTGCTTTTTAGCTCAGGAACATGTAACATGAGTCAAAGCAACAGTTGGCCTTAATTTGCCGTATCTGGTCCTATACATTGACAAAGTCCACACAGAGGACAAGTAGTTACTTCAACCACAAACATGATGTTTTTGTAGCTTAACCTAAGCAGACCTAAAGGTAATGGTGTTTGGAGAAATATAGGCTTCTGTTTCCATATAAATTATTGACTGAAGAGTGGCAAGAGTATACTCTTCCTGAGTAAACTGCTTTGAGACTGTGGTGCTCTGAATAACCAAAAGGTATTTTTCATTAGAGGTCCAGATATTGGGCTTTGGTGCTCCTTTACAAATGCAGCCATTAAAACAGTTTTGGAAAGCACTGGCAAATTATGTTGCAACAATTTCATCTCAGTTTGTTCTGTAGAAAATACTATTGACAGTGTAATTTGTCATTATCCAGAAATTATTCTGTGCTCATCAGTGGTTCATCCGTCTTTTGCAAAAGTCTGTTTTTTTCTTTTTTTGCAGTTGCAATTGAGATGAACTCACCATTTAAAATTTTGTATCACATGTCAGAGTGAAGCAATGGAGAGGCCAGCAATCCTCACCTCATAATTCAGCTCTCAGTCCGTCCCCTGGAGCCAGGTTATGGGGCTTTATTCTGGAGACGGGCAGGGATGCTCAACCCTCTACCCCTGCAGCTTTTTTTTCCTCTGACTTTCTGGCTCAGCGCACGTTATTACTCGACAGGGGAGGAGGTGTTCATCAGCCGCAGACTCCATCTTAGATTGTTGTCAGCTCAATGGAAGGATACGGACCATATCATTGTTCAGTATGTTCCACTGTATCATCACTGATGGGAAGAGCTGCTTAGCTGCTAACACAAGGTGGAAGCTGCTGTGTGGGGATGGCTCGATTCATGGAGGACTGTACAAACAAACTCATTTCACATTGGATTGAAAGGCAAAGTTTTGGGGAAAATACTTTAATTTGAAGAGGTAGACTGGTGACCTGTCCAGGGTGTACCCCGCCCCTCACCCAATGCAGCTGGGATCGGCTCCAGCCCCCCACGACCCGGGTTCGGATAAGCGGTTACAGAAAATGAATGAATGAATGAAAGGAGCATTGACACCACTTGCATGTCCGACGGCTAAAGGAAATATGGAGACCGGTCTCCCCTCAAACACGACAATAAAGGGCGTTTGTACAGACAGCAAAATAACAGCCAGCTAACTATAGCTTAACACAAAGACACTGTAAATACAGAAATGTGTTGATTAGTGAGCTTTAGAGGTGTTGGTGTTGCACAGAGCCAGAATAGCTTTTTCCACCAGTTACCAGTTTTTGTGCTGAGCTAAGATACTCATTTGCTGGCAGTACTCCTGTGTTTAGCATAAAAAAATATCATCTAACTGCCAGAATTTTCCCAAATTGTAGAATTATAACCCAGCTAAAACATAAGTAGATGTAGTGTATACAGCTGTCATTTTCCATAGATCTGCTGCGCTCTGAAGTAACGCTGATCAGTCAAGTTCAACCGCTTTATTCTTTGCGAAGCCAGGCTGTTGACGGGCGACCTAGGTGACTTTTCCATGGGCCGTTATCAATCACCTTCATCTAAAGTGAATTAATTCCAGATTAGTGAGTGAGGCTGTAATTAGATTTCATGAGCAGGGAGTTAAGAAGCTGGAGCGGAGCTTTGTGGTGCGGCTCTATGCTATGAAAGTATTGTGAATTAGAGAGTAGATAAGCGTGAGTGGGACCTTCAGTTCTTAGGATGGTGAAGATGGGCGAAGGAGGTTGTTGGGTGAAATTTGTATTGATTCCGCATGGAGGAGGAAGAGGGCCAGGTGATAAACTTGGCCTACTTAAGTTGACAATCAATACAGATTTCAACCCTTCCTGAGGAAATAAGCATCAATTACCTGTAACGCAGCAGAAGAACTGCAGCAGATAATTACATCTCACACAACAGGTCAGTGGGTGGACTGACTGTGTCTCCAACCTGACAAGGTGGCTAATGCAATTCAGCATGCTCAGAAGGCAGCCGAATGCGCTCGTTACTGCAGCCACGTACCATTGAGCCAGGTCGTTTTCCCTTCAATCAGCTTGACCTTTTCCTCTGTGACTTTAAGTGGCTTTGTGAGTTCACAGCGCCGCTCGAACGGGAGAGAAGCCTGAGCAGTTTGTTTTTTGAGGGAGTGTGTACGCCGGCTTGATTAGGAATTTTATGGTGTGTTGGCCTTGTTCAAGTAGCACTGCAGTCTGATGTTGTCCCCAGATGGTATTTCTGGAGAAATTAATGAGCTATCCATTGCTGTGATAAATATAATCCTTATCAGCAGAGTAGGAGTGAGAGTCCTCTGCTGAGACGTTGTCTGATTCAGACACTGAGTAAGCTGAGGTGCAAAAAGGTGTAAATATTGTAGCTGCAGCAGCTATTGAGATAATTAGTAATTGAACCGTGGGTCCAGCAACACTGATAGTACACATCACAGATGGCCTTGATCATGTGTGTTTGTGTTGCTATTTCAGCATTTCCAATCAGTTCATCTGAATTCAAACAAAGGCAACCCAGGATTTACATGTATCTCCTTTGTTAACAAGCAGACTTAATCTTTTCCTCTGCAGTTTCCCATTGATCCACTGTTTCTTTGCTTTGTGAGTTCATATAGCTTTTCTTCTCTTTCAGACCTTAGCATGCATAATGTTTTCCATTAACAGCCCACCCAGCACCTTGTTCTTTCACATACTGTTACATTTTTATCATAATCACAATATGGAATAGTGCAAGAACCACAGCGTCTCAAAAGACCCGTCAAAAATATTCTAAATTGAGTATTATGGTGCTGCAAGATGGATTCCGTAGACTTAAGAAAAAACTTTTTTTTTTATTGGTAGAGATCCTTGAAAATGACACTGTAATAATTTCACTGACTTCTTCAATGAAAATGACGGACACATAATAATTCCCTCTTCTTTCATGGAAGTTTTAGGACGTTTGCACAGTTAAATATTCAAACCAAAGACTGTGAATATTTCCATTTGATGAAATAGTGCTTCCAAATTTTAGGTATCTTTAAAAACGTTGAGACCTCAACTAGAACTTATAACAGAAGCTGTCATTATTGGTGGACATTGTGATTTATATTCACAGGCCCATCAGCAGATCAGTTATGTTTTAGCAGGTCAAATAACATTTCCATCGAAATCTTCCATGAACTTAATCAAAACATTCAAAACGCACAACAGTAATTTGTTCCTCAAATTGATTGCAATTTCACCGTTTGAGTTCAAAATAACAATCATAGTTTTTAAAACCAGCTCTGAGTTGTTTACCCCCCAGTGTGTGATTGGTAGTTTTGTCATTTTGATTTTTCTCAAATAATCAAAACTGAACTTGACCCACACATCGCAGCACCTGACTGAGTGTGTGTGCAGTGTAAACAGAATTTGAGTGGACTCTTCAGAGCCATTAGCTGAGGTTACACTGTAATTGCAGACTGATTGCTGACCTTTAATGCAGATGACTCCTGTCTCAGTGGGATAAACATGGCCTCACAGGCTTCATCTCATTTTTTCTAAAAGCACCTGCCTGGCTTCTGTAAAACATTTTTCGAGTGAGCTAATTAGCCTCTCTGGCAGCGGCATAATGGGGAAATAGACAAAAGGAATTCTTTTTACAATACAGGTCCAATCCTAAAGCAAATTAAAGTGAGAGTGCACCACTTAAGCACCGCTGTTCACAGTAAAACAGCTCCATTGAAGCCATCTGGCCAGTGGCTGCTGCACTGTTGTTGCCACAGAAACCAGCGCCAACCACCGCCTTCATTTCTGAACATTTCCCAAAAAGACGGAGACAGCCACCTTCCCTATTATTGCCAAAAACACACAGGTATCTGTTCTGTTACACAACCACCAGTGCATGAGAGAAGACAGCGTTTCTCAGAAGAACTGCCAAATTAAAGAATCAAAAAAGGATAAGATATTGTTGGCCTGAGCCAGTAAGAGAGAGAGCGAGGAGAGAAGACAGATGAGAGTGAGTTAGAAAGAGGCAGGAGTGACAGAGAGAGAAAGACATGCAGAGAGAGGGAGAGACAGCGGGACATAAAAGAGGAGTTTGTAGCACCGTGCAGCTTTCCCCTTCAGCCCCAGCTGCTTTATACACTGAATCTTTTTATGTACAAGTGCCGCCGTCCTCCACTGAGAGCAGGACCCACAAAGAGCCCTCACAGCCTCGAGCCTGTGGAAAGGTGACACAATCAATAGCCTCTCCCCTGTCGCCTTTTTCGTGCTGGTAATGTGGTGGTGGATGGATGTACCAGCCCTCTACCGAACTTATTATTCACAACTCAGTGCAACTTTGAACATATTCAAACAAAGTATAACTAAAAATAGAGGGGAAAAGGACAGTGCACACATGGATTCAAGTGGATTGTTGTGTCTGTGTCTCCTGGAATTCATCTCTGAGAGTTTACACTTCACAGAATCCCCCAAATTAGAAAAATTTCCAACAGATCGAAAGAGGATATAGAGGTTTCTGAAATCTGTTTTTGGTTCAGTGGTTCTGTGCTTTACAAGTGCAGGTTTGTTGATTATCAGACTTTTTTGAAAGACAAACAAGTTTCCATATGTGTCCATATGCACATTTCTATGTATGCAACTGTTGATTTGATATTTTTGAAGTTTTTTGAACATTCAAATTGAGGAATTATGATTGCCTCTTCATGAATTTTGGGAACATTTGTGTACCCTTATTGTTAACCTTGAAAAGCACAGTGTATAGCACCTTTTAATAACTACAATTCTGAGAAAATGTGTGTTTTTTTTGATTTACAGCTCCTCCTTGGTACAAAAGTTTCAATTCCACAACAGTCCAACAAGTCCTATAGGAGGGTCAAAAGGTGACCAGACATTTCTCAGAGTAGTTCGATCTTATTGATAACTTTGGGAAACCTTAGGTACACCCACGCACATACACAAATGTGTTACACTCCAGGGTAGCTTTGAAAGTGCCAAAGCACTGAGTCCAGCAATGACTACAGAATACAGTGATCACTTTTCAATAATTAGTAGTAAATGAAACAACTGGTTTGTGAAAGAACTGAGATTTTATCTAGTGTTCCTCCACAATGACATTAATCTATTACAAAAAAAAAACAATAACTGACGCAAGGACATAGCAATCACAGCTTTTTTTCCCCCACAGAACACTAAGGAACAAGTTTTAGGAGAATAAATATCTGCCTCCACCTCATTAATGCTTCTTTGGCTGAATAACAGAGTCAGACTCAGGTACAACCCCAGCAGACAAATATGTGTGTCTCCTTTCATTTTTCTTAACTGCCAGCAAGGAGGGTAAAACATGTGTCAAGGTTCATGTGTTATTTATGTAACATTTGGGGCTTCACTCCAGCATTTCCGTTACATTTATTTACTGTTTAAACTGTCTTTCATAACGCTTTACCAGAAAGTTTCATACACTAAACCTGGGTCAGTGGTTTTGTAGCCTTAATTCACAGAAACTGCAGCCTATTTTGCAACCTCAAACTATACGTGTATGTAGAATGACGTGTGTGCTATTTTTAGAACGTACTGTCTCATGTAATTTTCACACATTACGAGCCACCAGCATGGATTTGGTGTTCAGAAGTTGTGGTCTTTCACTTAATTTAGTGAAAATCAGGTTGTTCATAGTCTTCCCTGTCCTTGAACCAGGTAAATGTTAGCATACTAATCTCACTCTCCTCTATACGAACATGGGCAGCACCATGAGCGTGCGTACAGGGTTTAAGTCCCAGATCACACATGGCAATCACTGTACCAGACCCAGATCACAGCTGCGTAGGAACAAATGTGTTTCAAAAGGGAAAGGTCGGAGTGAAGCACTGATGAAATGGAAAACAGAGCCCACCCCGCACCAGTTCAGTCAATTTGCTCGGCACCTGTCACTGGAGCACCATCCAGGAGAGTTTGCAGTGGGGAGCTTTCATGTGCTGACAGTCACACTACTAAAATAAAAAAATAAAACACAACATGGGATGGCTATTACTCAGAACCAACTAACTAAAAGCTCCAAAAAGTGTTCACTTAAATTGGTACCCACACCACAGTATTACAGTTGGCAGTGTGCTGTGTGTCTACGTGCACAGGCACACTAATTATAATACATAAACACCATGTCATCAAAGCTGCACAATGTAACAGATGCCGCCTAGTCCCTGGTAATGACTATCATCATTACTTCAACACTCCTGAAGTGCTGAAGCCGTCACTGGCCACAACACGTTCCTGCCCAGTCTGAGTCCAGCCTGCAGGCCACCTGACTCGCCCCCGGATCCTAAATAACAACAAGTGGCGCCTGATATCAACCCTGCAGGTGTGCCTTAATAAAAAAACATTTCCCAGTTTGTTTATTCAGTGGCAGATGCTAGTAACCGTTAATTTATTAGCTTATTTTAGTGTTCAGGCTGGAAAATGTGTGGCTTGGTCAAAAATTAAAGTGAAAAGAAAGATCTTTTCATAACCACAACAAAGTAATGTGGGACTGTGAATAAGAGCTAGCCCTCAGCACTGACTTCTTCCTTGTTTTTTTTTAGAGTGAGAGGTCAGGTCTATTGCATCAAATGGTGCAACACCTATTCTTATGATTCTAACCGGAGAATTATTGCACTACATGAATGATGAAACTGCACCCGTTTAATGAGTTGGACTGAATTTGCATACCATTGTACATGTTGTACGGAACATCCAGGGCAGATTTAAATCATGCATTTCAGGGAGTCATGCTTGGTGATGAAGACAAACTCTAAAGACAGAATCAAATTCCACATAACATCTTTGATAACTCAGTGATGATAGTGTGATGCCATTTTGAGGTGTCATTATTGATGCTTTCACACTTTATTCAGGGCGGTTGTTATTGAATCTGATGGAAAAATGATTGCATGTCTGGAGAAAAGAGACACGCTCACTTTTCATTCCATGTTAAGTTCAGGAAAGGACGTCAAATAACTGAAATGTAACTTCAAGGTTATAAAAAGCTGCACAGTGATTTACACTAATAACCAGAGAGTGGCTAGTCTCATATCTTTTATTAAGACGACTGTGGTGCTTTTTGACGTTTCCAGGGGTCATTCAAATAGTAGTGTTGCTCATATGTGCTCAATTGATTGTAAATCTTTGTTTCTGTGTGCTTTTTCAATTTGCATTAAGAAAAGAATGGAAACAAAACATCCCTAAAAAATGTCATGGAGTTAAAATAACTCATCTCGGTGGCTGAGTTGGAATATATCGAGCCAGGCTAAATGAGACCAAAACATCCACAGAAACTTCCAGTGAAAAGACTGTTGGCTAATGGAAGCACCAGATGTGTGTGAAGTGATGAGGCGACTGTAACCTTCCTCAGGTACATGGCATTTTTCTGTCATGTTTTCTATGTTGTTTTTGATTTTTTCTTTTAGGTTTGAATGGAACTCTTTAATTTCATTACAACCACTTCTTCTGCAATGGTTTAATCATAATGGCACTTGAATGGAGGGTTGGCATCAACAGCTGTTTATCACAATGAACCGACTCCTGAGGCTGATATCACCAGACTATTGCCTTCGTTTGGAACCTCTTGGTGAATTTTTGATTTCCAAGGGAGACAGACAAATATGCGTCTCTATAGACCGACAACCAATCAAAACAAATGAGTGACACATACAGGGTAGTGCAGGAAAGACATGGCAGCTTGGTCACAAACTTTCTTGAATTACCGCTCGTCAGTACACTGAAATGTGCTTCTGCAAACATATTGGCAATGCTGTAACAGAATATTTTTATTTGGTAAATTTTTGATCAGCGCTGCTGTTGCGTGAGTTGCGATTGGCTAACTAGGGTCTGGTTTGCTGGAAATGTGTTTAAATGGGAAGGTGACCAGATTCATCTGCCAGAGCAAATACAACCTTACCACAGCCGATTCAGCTGGCTTCCAGGCTGCCAACTCCTAATATTCAAAGCACATAGTGGAAAGAAACATGCATGAATTCATGTTTTGTTTTGCTGATTTTCTGAAAATTCTGTTTAAATTTGAGCTACATTTGTGTGGAAACCTGACTTATGATGCACAAATTATAGAACTGTACAAACGGTTTGAAAAACATGTTATGAAATGGATTTGTCAGCATTTGAAATGTGTTTACAAAGCTGCAGCTTCAAAACATCAAACCAGAGATTCCGATCATTTCAGTGTTCGGTCATTGTAGCTGAATACAAATCAGTGCAGTGGGTCAGGGCTGCTATTAATCTGCAGTCAGACTGTGGAGCAGTGAATGTCTCCCGTTGGAGACTAACTAATCCATACTCCTCACTGAAACTCCTGATAGGCCTAATTGGAATAATAAACCATCTTACTGTATGCTGACACCGGTCACTTAATGGAGTTACATCAGCATTAGGGCCCGTTGTTACTGAGCTCTGGCAGCTGCAGGTTTGAGTGCCTGTACCTGTGCCAGACAGAATAGATCAGTCCAGTAGAGCTCAATGTAAAATCAAGAATAGATCGGCCAACTGCAAAATACCTATTTAACTCCTGGCTGCTCGTTGTGCGTTTCTGACCACAGGCTATTTGTCTCTGCACCGTTCTGTTCTGCACAAAAATCAAACTATGAATGAGATTACCTTATCTCCTGCCTCCAGCGTGAACGCCAAATCTTCCCAGTTTAACTCTCCCTCCCTGCATTCACTATTTATAGATATGATGCCTTATACTCTTAGTTACACATGAATTCACACTTTAAAACTTCTTTGTCTATATGCACTGTTACTGTCCTCTATTTCACAACTAAACATGCAAACTCTTTCCGTCATTTCCTCTCAACGCTACTCATCAGAATCCAGATGTGCTCCGTGTATTGTTGTTAGTTTTGATTTGAAGAACAAGCTCAGGTCATGTCAGGACTCCTGTTGGCAAGAATATTTGTAAGATGGATTTGTGGTAGAGGAAGGCCAAGGACTAGTGAGGTTAGATATAAATAATTTTACATGGCTGGACTGTGAAAGAGAGATACTGTTTGTGTAACCTTGATTATTTATATTTAGTATGCACACACAGTGGATGCAAATTGAACTGCCAGGCTCTGCGAGGCGTGTTTTTATTGTGTGGAGCCTTGCAGGTGTTGACATGAATGACGCACGTGTGTGTGTGTGTGCGCATAAAACCTTGTTAAATATAAATGTATTCTACGTACAGCTTGCATGGTTCTTTGCTGTTGATTAAAATCACATGTTGTTGACATGCATGGAAATATCTGTTAGCTTGGATTATTACTCTTTGACGTTATGATTGCACTGATTGCTGTAGTAATCTTACTGTCTTCATGTTTTATATATAATGTGATATCATGTATTTTTTATTATGTAGGCTAATGTCAATAGGAGTGTGACTGCCCTGTGTTAAACAACAGCATTTATCGGTTTAAGTAAATACCCTTAGTTGAGCGTCCAAGTGACAAACCCCCTGAGGTGCTGTTGTAATTGTGACTGTTTTCTGTGGGGAGCACAGGAGGAAGTCTTGTTTGTTATAGAGCCACAAAGTTCACTGAGGGAGGAGGTCAGGGTGGATGGATGACTCAAGACAACATTGGGTGTTAACATCGAAAGTTTTTCCCAAACCATAACCAAGTGGAACCCGTCACCTATTGGTCTGACGATGATTTAACATCTGAGGGCTCAGTATTTCTGGGGTTCAAAGCAGCTCATGTCAAAGTAAAAACTATCAGGGCAAACTTTCATGCTTTCATGTCCCATTTACAATCTGATTACCAACTTCTGAAATACTCTTTTGGATTCTACTTTCAGAAGACATTTAAGCTAATCTCTATACAGCGACCTGCAGATGAATGCAAATGCATTTTTAAAAAAAAAGCTGATAGAAATCTAAATTGTCCTCAGAAAATAACCGATGGGTTCAGGGATTGCATTTGGCCCGGTGCATTCTTCCTCATTTGACTGTTTGCACTCATCAAACGCCCACTAAAATATGA
>CAFUXE010001182.1:517435-545183 GCA_903364295.1 Serranus cabrilla
TTGATCAGTCGCAGTCGGCACTAAGACGCTCAGTCCCACGCCTCACTGTAACAAAATATATAAAGAAATGAGGGCCAATTCTTAGCTGCTTGCCACTTAGCATTAAAGGAAATGTATTGGGAGTAAGCCTTTATGATAGACTGCTGTCCTATCCAGGTTCTTGTGTTGTACACCTGCTGTAAGCTGCTTCATGCCCCTGCATTGGGCGATAAGCTCCTGGCCTGTGAGCTGCCTCAGCATGAACAAGGCTTACTTACGCTGGAAATCTTTCAGACAAATGTAAATGCTCGGAAACCATTCTGCAGGTGCAAAAAAGCCTTTGTTGTTCACTGTCAACCTCAAGGTGATGGGCAGCACAAAGCAGATTTTTAGTTTGAGATAATGTCAAAGGGTAAAGTCAAACTGTAGTGAAGAATCATTGATTCTAAAAGAAGAAATTATGTAATCATTAATCACCAAAAATTTGAATCTGCTGTGATGGAGTTCATAAATTGATTGGTGCTGAGTGCTTCCTCTGTGTCCTGATTCAAATCAGAGTTGCATACTTAGTGCTGGTGTCAAAGGACTCCAGTTTGCTTTGAGTTTTTGACAGTCTGGTCATTTGCCATCGCTGAATACATGAAAAAGAAAAGGCTAATGCTAGCTAGAAAACCAATCCTTGCTATAATGTCACACTTGATGTGCAGCAGCTGCCAACTCAGCAGATCTTGACCTAATGTGCCAGTAAAATGAGTGGAAATCAATGCTAACGTTAGAAAGCTAAGCTAACATCCACTTATTTCTTAACTAGTTAGCCTAGCTTTTGCTGATGGAAAATCTTGTATCAACGTTAATAGACTATACAGACCTGTGTCTTTTCCTAGCAACGTTGTCTTGCAAATGTCACCCAGAAGCCTGAAGCTTACAGGGATTTATCCTCTTTGAAATATGAAAAAAATGTGCACAATAGTGGCAGTGGTGTCAAAATGTAATGTGAAAAATATACGCTTAAATGTGTTTATTGCCCTTAAAACTTCCTCTTGCAAACTTTAAAACAATGTGCTAGATCAAAAGATCACAATAGGTGCAGTATGAAGATTAAATTTCATGCACCAATATATTGAATTTTTTTTTTCTTCTACCGCCGACTCACTGTGATGGTATATCACAGTCTGGCCATCCCAGACATCAGTGGGTAGGCACCCACACTGCCCAGTGTTTGGTGGGCTGTCTGTGGTCTATTATTTTGTGTTTCTTCTCGCTGTAAGCTGCTGCATTATTTAACAGGTTTTAAAGTCATAAAACAGCTTGGATCCCAGTGGGAGGCGCTGAGCTGCACTTGGGGTGTTTTTCATTCCCCAAGTTTTTAAAGTGTCTTTTGATTTGGGACTGTCCTGTACTAGGAGGCCGTTTGAAATGTGGGAATGAGGCAGCAAAGGGCCACTGACGACCACATTTTTCTTAGCAAAGCGGTGTCCTCCCCTTTATTCTTTTTTCCCTCTGCCTCCTCCTCCTCCTCCCCCTCCTACTGCAGCTCTAGCTTCTCCCTTTCAAGTTCTTCCGATATCACTGATCCATAGCTAACGACTTATTTTGCTTAGGATGAGAGTCCCTCAATCTCCAGTCTTGACATGTGCTCCGTGTTACCTGTAACATACATAATATCATGAATAATGAGCCTTTTTGTGGTGCAGACTGGCTAAGTAATCCATCAAGAACACAAAAACACACGGCAAGGTCACTTCTGCAGTGTGTCCATGTTAGCTCGGATTCACGATGAGGGCTGATATTTGCAGACTCTTGTTTGTCTCATGCAGTATCTTTAAACATAGTGGCAAAGTTTGTGCATGCTCAGCCGAGAATCAATGTTTGATGTCAATACCCAATTCCAATTGGGATGAGGGAGAGTACACAGCTGGCTGGTGTGCATTGTCTGACTGTGTCTCAGATGTCTGCACCGCTCTAATTTTGTAACAAAGTCAAATGCTTCATTTGTATTATGAGTTTGGAAAAATCCTCTCGCATACATGAATGTGAATAATCTGTCAGAAAGCTTAAGCATCTATTTCCATGTGCATATGGGAGTCTGTATGTGTGCGTGTCCTGGAAAGTATGAGCAGTCTGTGGGATCAGTAGTAATCCACAATAGAGGCCAGGTCCTCAGTAAAGTGGCGCATCATCTTGTCTCCCGAAGGTAGTAGATGCTCCCTTTCAGGCAGCTGAGGACAAAGCATGAAGCGTTGCATTAAGCCAGGTAGATAAAAAGATACATGTATTAATCTGTGTAATAGATATAGAGAAACGTGCTCGCTCCTCGTCCACTCCAAATCAATGGCCATTATGTTTCCCAGACTGGTCTGTGAAAAGCCTATTTCTCCTCATGTGCGTACACATTCTCTGTGCAATAGTTGCGTTGCTTAATGATGGGCTGGCGTGGCCCCGTGGACATCGTTTGTCCCCTTTAATTACGTGGAGGTAGAGATTGTTATTCATGGTAAGGGACAGGGGAATAACCCTCTGCCGCCCCCCCTTCCCTGAGGCCTACTGCTCTTAGCATTGATGTGGGAGGATGTGCAGAAAACAGATGCTACCCCATGATTTCTGAGTGTTTGTACTAATGATGAGCTCCACTAGGCTATCTTTCAACCCTTTTAATGGTTGTTCAGCCTGATTTAAAGTCTGATTTTATGGATGGTGCAGTGGTTTCCAATCGTGCTCATCACCAAGGGCCATACTGGAGCTTTTTTATACAGCGTGACTGTATTTCTTTACACTGCAATCTTTATGTGGAGTTGAGAGAAAGTCTGCTTCCCTGCCTCATGCCAAGACCGGCACTCTTTCCTGTAGAAGGAAAATAGTTATTTTATTCTAGACACTGCAAATTGTGTATTCTTCACACATGATTATCTTCTAAAACATACCACAATTTTTTCGATTGATCTTCCTCCTGCCAGGCTGCCATTGATCGCCACCCATTTCACTGCAATAGGAAAATTAAGTTGCAGACATCTTCTGAGATAGGTAATCAATCACATTTTTCGCCTGTTTGGCATTCCATATTGTAAAGTCGAATTGCAGGCACTTTGAAAACTCTCTTTGTCGATGGATTCAAGGATGCTTGGGTGGTGTTTCTGATTTAAGAGTTGGCTGACATTGTGCGGACAAGATACTGTACTAAAGTCCCACCCAGGAAAGAAACAGCAGGAAAATATCCAAATATTTCATGACTCATGAGTATTTTGTCATTTAGCATTCCAGCTACATTATCACATAAAAAAGGTATTTTAAGAGCACAATTCTTCAAGAAATAGCTTATATGCTCAGGGTTAGGATGCATGATTTGCCAAAAATATCCAATTGCAATTAATTAAACTGATGTTGCAAATGCAATTTTTCCCAATATTGGAAGTAATCATAATTTTTACACAATGTTATGCTAATTTTCATTGAAGAATGTATTAAAATTGCTGTGTTGTGCATGTTATTGCAAGGATTCGCACCAATCAAACACGTTTTTCTGAAGACTTTACTTTATTCAGAATGGTATTTTTCAACATATTTTAACTTCAGATCTTGCCCCTTGCTGGGATTTGGATATTTCACTCTTCCATATTGAAGTTTCAATACATTTGTGATTAATTGTGCAGCCCTAGCAAAAAACAGAGGGTGCCTAAAACTAATGTCCTTTCCCTCAGACATCTCAATGATATCACCAAGGACATCAAAAAAATGAAGTGTTCTTGGAATAGATATTGATATTATTGGCAATACTGGTGTGTTTTTCCTCCTCCTCCTCGTCCCGTGTGAGTGTCTATCCCGCCAGTGTTTAAGTGTAGGACGGGATGTGTCCCGGAGGCTGGCTCTAATTCCCAGTGGTGTCCATCAGACCCCTGTCCCTCGAAGCTCTGACAGAAGGAGCTATTATTTTCTCATCGCCCTGGTGGCCCGTGTCCCCCGGGAGAGGCCTCCCCACGTGACTGACAGCTCCGTAAACACAGCCAGCCCCGGGGTGACTGAGTGAGAGCTCACCGCAGTGACGCCCTTGTCCCGCCTTTCTCCCTCCTCCTCCCCTCCTCCCTAGACTTCTCATCTCTGTGTTTCTCCATTGTGACCTGGTCCTCCCCCCAACCCCCCCACACCACCTTCACCTGGCCGGGTCAGAAGTCTCCGATGTTGAAGGGAGGTTATATCCAACCTTGCTGCACCCTTTCCAGCTGCTAACCAAGAAACAAAAACCCCCAACACCCTGATACTTTTGTCATCTATTATTCTTAGCCAAACCTCTTTTCTCCCTTTTCAATATTTTTAGATGCACTCTATTAGTTCCTTTAATGCAGTATCATAACAACACAGCAGAGATTGCAGGGGCTGGCCCGGCTGCTCTGTGTGTGTGTGTCAGTAGGTCTAACTCCTGTGTAACTAAGACAGATGACTGTGTCAAGGTTGTTTCCCCACAGGGCTGGGAGAGTAGTTCTCCTCCCAAGCTCCTCTGCTCGCTCCACTTTGCGGGCTTGGTTGGGCCACGCTGCTTATTGTAATGACCTAATGTAGATTCAGGATCAGCAGCCAGGGGCATCCATCTATATCAGCGTGCAGGAGACAGGAATACCCTCCGAGTCTGTCGGCTGGTTTGTGTGTCTGTGTTTGTCTGTGTGCTCGCGTGCTCCTTTATGTCTGTGTGTGTGGGAGGGAATGAACTTGTTTAAATCTTGTTAGATTTTTTGTTTGCCTGTTTTTTGTTTTGTTTTGTGGAAATCATTAAAAAACATGAAAAAAGTTGTAGTGTAATATAGATGATAGATAAACTCTTTATAGTTTTATTTTATGGATAAACCATTAATGGGAATAAATGTTTATTTTCGGTCCCTCAATTTATCACACACAAAAAAATGTTTTTTTTTTTTTTGCCATAACTGGAAAAAGGATTTTAATATCGATTGTAGCCTGGTGACCTGACTGTCTATGAACAAACTCATCAGGACTTTGTTATTAAATAACAAAGTCAACCATTTTTATTTTGAAAGAAAGAAAGAGTATCTGTAAAGGAACCATGGATGTCTCATATCTGCCTAAGTCCATTATTCAAGGTGAAATTTCATTTGAACTGATATACACTGACTTTTCATTCAGTGTTTAAATTACGTTTATGATTGGTAACATGGTATCTTCTTCGTTGGTTGAACTGAATCATTTCCCACCCTCCCACTGTTTCATTCTGCATGATGTGAATGTGACTCTTGTCCACTTTCATCTTTCAAATTTAAAATATTCATTTTGTCTATTTAAGTTTTGCTGAGTTGTCAGCGTCAAATCAGTTGATATCTTTGTTCCCAAACAACTTCCATTTTACTTAGATGCAAATGTGGTCGTGTCCTTATAATGCATAAACACCTCTTCAATTTGGCAAAAAAAATAACTTTGTTTGAAAAGTGTGTCTGCTTTCACACAAGCCTTCAACATCTTTTGATCAGCGCAAGTATTTGCATACTGGAACTCTGTTTAGCATAAATCACACAATGCAAATATGATTCTTTTCTTGACTCTCTAACTCACATCATTTTGCCTTTTCCTGAACATCCAGCAACTGATACTAAATGAAAAAACACAACACCTAACACGTCTCAGTCTCTGCTCTTCTAAACGTCTAGTGGCTCATCGTGATGTTTGTCATTGGGCGTGCGACCTCTACCTGCCTTTCACCCAGTAGTTTGTTTTAATTGAAAATTAGCTTCTGTATACAAATATGTCGAGTTCTATGTCATCTACAACAGGTACATAACTGTCCAGTAGTATCATCGACTTGACAAAGTAATTTTTTGTGCTTAAACCTAACCAGTTAGTTTAGTTTCACAGCTTTAAAAACAGCTACCGTTTGACTGTTACACAGCATTAAATTGATGATAATTGATTTTTTTTTACAATATCATAACTGTTGTGCGTACGTTTTCGGACGCTATCAAACAAACAATTTAGGAGAATACTGTACGTGGTTTTGAGCTACAGGATGCTAGATTTCACCTCTAGTAATTGAACAAACTAGCAGGATGGTTAATCGTTTGTCACTTGAGCTTGAAAGTCTCCCGTCTTTAAGTGACATGCTGGCTAGAGTTTTCACTGTAGTTTAAGCTAGCTCTGTGTTTATAGTGATGATTCTGGTGGCCTGCAGATTTTTCTTTACTTATGTATATTAAATACTAAGAAAATTGGCGAAGTAACTCAAGTAATCAAGCTTATTGGTCCTTGTAAAAATAGTTCCAGTGTTTCTCCCTCTGGTAATTTCCCCCATTAACTCCATTATGATCCATAGATGGCAGCATGTTGAACAGATAAAATCCAACATGCTGTGACTTTAATGTTGCTCTATGAATAGAAACTTCAGCAGCCCTCTTGTATGTCGTAGATGGCTCTCTGTGTGTTCAACTGCAACTTCAGTTATTATATTCTTTGACCTTTCATGAACGCCCCTACCTGAGTACTAAAGTGCACTCAGTAAATCATGGCGTTGCCATGGTATTATGAGCGTTTCATTTCATTAAAGATAGATGTTGTGACAATCACATTCACACCAATATATTTAATGCTTTTTCAAACACCGGGTGCCTTGTTAAATATGTTTTAAATAACTATAAATATTTATAACTATTTGGCATGCCAACATGACAACATCCCTGATGTTTTACTGCTTGCACTGGTTCTTTCCAGTAGTATTTTCTAGTATACATACGATCTGTCTTACTCTTTTAGCTTTTCAGCAGTTCTGTAGTTGCTTTATGGTTCCGCTTCTGTTTTCCGCTATGATTTAACATTTTGTTTTACCGTTATTTTAATGGTTCATTTAACATCTGGCTAAGGAACAACATTTCTAACTTGGCTTTGCAGGAAGCAGTAACTTCCTGAAATGTTGTCGTCAATGTGAGGTACCAGAAAATCACAGTTCCTGACGAAGAAACAGCCCGGCAGCTAAACCTGAAAGATAAAGTTAACTAAACCAGCGCTCACTTTTTGTGTTTCCAGTCTTTATGCTAAACTAACAGGCCGCTTGCTCCAGCTTCATAATTATCATACAGATACAAGACTGGTGTACATTTTCTTATCTTAACTTTCAGCAGATGAGTAAATTAACATATTTCCCAAAATGTCAAAATATTCTTTCAGGCCTGAAAAAGGAGAAGTTTTAAAACTCCTGTCTTTTGTCTGCACCGTAATTTATCTTCTCCTATCTGGAATCATATTAATTGTTGGGGGAGATATCTTTCTTTTGACACCTCTGTCCTCGTACGCTCTCAAATTACAAAACCCAGTGGAGATTTCATCGTGTGTGCAAGCATGCGTGTCTTTGTTTTAGTACAGTGTGGGCGTCACCCTCTCATGAGAGGACGAGGCTCACGGTAACGAGGGCAGCATCAGGAGGCTGTACTCTGCTCCGTCTGATTTATACCCACATCCTGACAACAAATTAACGCGGGGTGCTTCTCTCTCAGATACACCCGCACATTAATAACAAAGCTGGCCTGGTAGCCATGCAATACTGTAATGAGCCACTTTATGTTAATGCAGCTTCGTGGAGCATGTGAGTGCAAAGTTAATTCCACCAAGTGTGAAAGTCGTCTTTGATACAATGAATATTCAGCTCGGTGTTCTCTCCGTTTGCCTGCCACAGTGGAGATAGATACAGAGGGATGAATCTGTAAAATGCCCTTTTTGTAAGCGTTCTGTAAACAATCACTAAGGCGGAGCTGTGTGGGTGACAGGCTTTGTAATTGCCAATTTGACTTGGCTGGCAGTATCATTACATGCAACAAAGGCAGGACGGACTGGAAGAGGGAAAGGGTGTTTTGGCAAAACAACACAAGTGTTCAGTAAGTAAGGAGGATGCTACCGCGAGCACGTTTATATGACGATACTCGAAGAAAAATCTCAGAAATAAACAGAGGAAACAAAGTTTTTCCCCCACTGTGACTCTCACTTTTAATTGGCTGAGGGAAACGGAGACTGTGATCCCTTCCTGTCAATGTGCGAATACTCTAATTAACTAGAACCATGGAGCATTGTAATCTCTGGATTTTGGGGTATCATAATGTATTAACTTTAATTAAGCTTGTGAGCTATGCGTGCTAATTAGATGAATGTGGTTATTTGTAATCTGGATAATATGAATACATTTTGCACAAGCTCAAATCAGTCAGTCTTGCTAATTACAGTGTGCGTGATAGCTCTAATTGGCGATTGTGTGTCTGCCTGTGGACGATACACTGTTGCTCGGCTCCTATCGGCTCCTACCCGGCTTAGGCTAATGTGATGAAATCCTCATGGAGAGATGATGTGCTCTGCTGAAGGCTGACAGTCCCGAGGAGGAGGGCTCACCATGTCAGAGGCTTGTTGAACCACGTACATGTTCAGGCCCGCTGCTCCTGTCTGTCAGCGCAGAGACAGCACAAACCCACTGTGTTCTCATTATCTACCTGAGTTTTCCCTCTTTCCTGCTCTGTGGCGATCTTTGCAGCTGCAGCTGTTTATCCCTGTATAGTTTTCATGTCTCATATCGCACATTTGATCCTTGTCTGCTGTTTGCTGGAGCATGAAAGTCTACCACTATGAGTTGTCGGGCCGGTGGTTTGAATGTTGAAAGGGGAAAGAAAGAACTGTACCACTTTCACAGCTTTGATTTCAACTAGTCTGTCTCCTGATATACACAGTACCGCTTCAGGGATTTTTTTGAAACCAGTGCGTGTATTTGGCTGAAAGTTAAAATGTGGACTTAAGTGAAAGATAAAAGTAAAAATCCTTCACTTTTACTCCTAACAAGTTTAGGAATAAAAAATATTTTTGACTTTCAAAAAAAGACATTCCAGTGGTTTAGTATTGCACTTACATAACTTATCAGAGACCTACTTGCTAAATTAAAAACAGAATAATCAAATTTAAAGTAGCAGAGGCTGAACTTTTAACTTATTTAGCTCCTATATGAACTTTAGATGCTCAATCCCATCCATCCAGATATGTAGACCCGTCCACTTTGCCTTGCTCTGCTTCTGATTGGCTGCCCTGATATCTTTACCCTAACCTTAACCAGTGTCACTCCTCAGGCTACCTTTTCAATCAGGCATCTACCTTTCAAAACCTCCTACACTCCCCATAATGCAACTCAACAGCATCTTTCATCAACAAGTCCTCCTACACCATTTAAAGTTATAGCTAAGTATATGTGTCTTTTAGTGTTGTCTATGTGCGTCTTTCAATCCGAGCTTCTCTGTCAAACTGTTGTGTTGCCAGTCCAGCCACGTGCTAGTGTGTGTGTGTGTCCCTATCACCACCACTCTGCACTGCTTTTAGAGGGTGGTTATTGGGATAAAGCCTCCCCATCTGATGGTGTTGTCACAGAAACTTGACGGCCACCTGCTGGTTCCCCCTCAGGCTACAGTTCGCTTTGTCCCCAATGTTGCTGTTTTTAGGACTGGTCGTGGTCAGCTGCTAGCCGCCATGTTGAAATATCTTTTGTCCATGTGCTTTAGAACAACACAGGAGTGTTTTCTGATACGACATCCCTATTCACAAGATGTCATCATTTGTCTGTGCTTTCCAAAACTAATTGTAAACATTGTTTAAATGTACTTTGTAAAGGGTGGAGAAAGGTCATGATTTGGGTTAAACTGATAGCTTTGTTATCTTCTCATTCAATGGTTTTTCTTTATTTTTATTTTTCATATTTTCTAGATTGTAGATATAATGGAACATAATTATTTAGTAGGCAAAAAAGTGTTAAACAAACCAGGATATGTTTTATATTTTAGATTATTTAGATTATTACACATTAAGAAGGCAAGAAATTCCACAAATTAACTTGGTGAACATCCTCATGAAGCTGCAAAGCTGTCATCAAAACTAAAGGTTTAAAGCTAATTCAAAGAATCTAAAATAAAAAAACATATTCTGGTTTTTTTTATCTTTTTTTTTTTTTACTATATAATTATGTATATGTGTTCTTTCATAGTTTTGATGTCTTCACTATTAATCTACAATGTTGAAAATAATTTATATCCAAACTTTTGACTGGTAAAATTATATTGTATGTGCAATGTAGGAATGTTTTCAGTATGAACCATGGGGCAGGTGTCGGGTGTGTACTTGTTTCTGATTGGCCATTTGTACTCTAAGCTCTCATGTGATTAATATATACCCTTAGAACTGCTCCCCCACACTTTGCTGTAACTAAGAGTAAGTCACTTGATAAATGTGTCTCATTCTTCACTCTCAGTGACATATTTTGCTCCTGGACCAGCTCTTTAGAGCAGCTTTGATAAATACAGGCCCAGAGTTGTGCTGCAACAAAAGCTTTACTCTGTTGCATTATAGCAGAGTGTATCGCGTAGTAGAAGGTTGAATAAAGGATCTTTATTCCATCTCTCTGTGCAGAGTTTGCTGTCTTACATCACGCTGCTCTGATGACAACCCGGTTAACTTCACCTGTAAAGATAAATGTTACAATATTATTCACTACACAGGCAATAAGAGGTATGTCAGATTGTAAACGAGCGAGAGAACATGTACTGTGGAGGAAATGTTAGGAGGGAAATATGCCTGTGGCCCAATTTGCCTGCAGTCATGTTGTCTTCAGTCTGTCTGTGTGTTTCTATATTCTGTTTATTCAGCTTCAGGCGTTCTCTGACAGCTGTGCAGAAATGAGCTCCTGAAAGTTAGAAATAGGCTCATGTGAAGTCAAAAACAGACTTACACAACCACCAGTGTGACACTTCTTACAACACACAACACTGGGGAACTGCCAGCTGCAATCAAACATCATATTGAATAGATGAATAAGCAAAACAAGCTGTTACTCTGATCTGTACACAGAGTGTAAATGTAGAGGATAGCCATACGTTATAGTCTGTCACAAAAGCCCCCAGGAAGCCCTTCCTATTTATAAGTTATTACAGAGACCAGGTTGAAATTCATAAGGGCATATGGGAGGCAGAGGGAGATTGCCAGCCACTGTCACTTACAGTGAATGAAGCCTCTGCTACTCCTGTCCTCCAGAAAGTGCATCTGAAACACACTATTAACTTTCCCATTGCTGATGTCACTTTTTATTGCCCCGTGGTTTCAGGTCTGTCTGAGTTGGCAGGCTCTGCTGCGCTGCGTTCCAAAGCCAGATAGATGCTGGTGTCAGAGCACAGAAATACAGCAATGATGGAGATATTATTCTGAGGATTTAATTTGCCAGAGTGGGTTGGTAAAGTGCACCCTTATGGCGATTAATGCAAAAAGGCTGCTGCACTGCTGGGGAAAATCATCCTGTGTCTAGCTTCTGATTCGCAAATCATTCTGCTTTGTACTGAAACAAAAGCACATTAAATACCATAGCAACAATTGCATGTTTTTATGTAAGAATTCAATATTGGAAGTGGGATAAAATCTTTATCATCCTGAAAATAAATGTGAGGTTAGTACAACAATTAACCTGTCGAAGTCAAGTTTGTTTCTATAGATTTCCATCTCCATGCCTCCACTATGTTGTGATGTTGATGATGTGGTGACATTGACATATTCTAAACCCGGCTTGTCTTGAAATAGTTCAGTGTTTGTATGCAGAGAAAATTGAAGCAGTATCCTGTGATTGAAAAAGATCATACGGCTTTGAGTCTAAAGTCTTGGAAAATATCTCCGAGCTGAGCTTCCTCCAGCTGATGGTGGAGGTGAGATTGAGTAATGAGATTGACCAGTTTATAGGATGAGGTCCATCAATTAAAACTGCGCACACAGACATATTGGTTTATGTCAGATAATCTACTTAAGGGTGATTCATTACGGGTATAATAAATGAGAAATTATTAACGACAAGAGGTTTCGCGATTGTACCATTAGGGCTTAAACCGACCACCATGGGACCTGGGGTTGCTTTGCATATGGCAGAGGGTAAAACGTGTGCTGCTTTTGTGTGCGGTACAATGGTGAGTGGCATTTGAACATGCGCTTGCTGCATTGTGCACGGGTAATTAACATTGCATAATCTACCTGCTTACAAAGCAACTTTTGTAATTAGAGTTATGATTGCAGCAGGATAATGACAGCGATTCTACTACCGATAATGACTGTTGTGCTCTTGGCAGTTGCTGCATTGTTTGCGCAGCAGACTTCTGACATATGGAACACAAAAGGACACAATAGCCAGCCTGACCGCCTTTGTTCCCACTCAGGCAGACCCAATGACTGCAGACAAATTGCGCTGTAGGTTGTCCAAATGATGCCGACCCAGGGAAAATGGTTCAGACACATGAGAATGGGACCATAATGTAAAAACCTCACGGACTGTGCAGCTGAGCTCGGACACAGAACCTACAACTGCCGAGTGCTCTCTGACTGCAGTAACACTCTTTCACTGGGAGTCACCTGTCTGTTGTGCCCTTCATGCTGCTGTTAGTGCGTATCATATTATGGGCATGAAATTTAACACAAAACATGAGAAACCATTCATCAGCTCAGGTTGCTCGAATAGAATGTACCTGGAATTTTTATTATAGTTTATGGAAATAGCAACATTTTGGTGCCATGCCATTATTCTGATAAACCCCTTTGTCCGAGGGCTTAATAGTCGGAACAAGTGATCTTTTGTGAACCCTAATGAGGTGTTTTTTTTCAACCACAGTACTGTCATACCTCAAGTGTTTAGTTTTGGACTTTTGGGCCGAATGGGATATCAAAGAAACGAGCAGTTCCCAAAATGTTGCCCAAAAGCATGTCTCTATAGTGTCTGAGTGCAAAATAGGTCTGGATGTTTGTATGGCAACACAATTTAAAGAAAATCAAAGAACCATCCATCTGTCACATGAAAAAATGGAATTGTCGTCTAAAGAGATGGCCGAGCATTTATTCAAATAAATGAAGAGTTGTCAGAGATGGCATCTTGATAGGAGGCACTTAGGCCTGTGGCGTCCACGGCTGTGCAGTCAGTGGGGACGGGTCCATAGTGCAGACAGTGGACTAATCCATCATCGCCAGCGAGGGGGCTGGGGGCCAAGCGCTTGGCTTCTCCCTCCAGGAAATAATCAGCTTTTAATTTATCACAGATCACATTCATGAAAAGACGGATCACTGTGGGGATGCCGCGTGCGACCGGGCCCATCTCCCCAGTCACGCTGGAGTGCTTTCGGCTCTTTTAATTTATTCTAATTTAGGTTTTCTCATATCTCCATCATTCTGCTAGTTTGGGATGAAGAGGCCCTTTACCCCTGTTAAATTATAGCAATTTTAACATCTCTCCTAAAATATAAAACTGCAATGTAGGCCACTGCGAACGTTTCTGAAAAAGTGTCCGCCATTACCGTGGAAACTATTACTGTAACCAGCCTCTGCTACATGACATACAGTAGCAATGAACAGAAAGTGGGACAGCGATGAGGGGTCTTTCCCCGTGGAATGGATGGAGCATATGCTATTATGTAAGTCAACTGCAGGGCGTCCTAATGGTTTCAGATTTTTTCTGTGTTGCCACAGTCTGTACCCCACAGGAGAGTGGATGATTAGTAGCATGACATGAAGGAGCACATGAGATGTGATCTACACTAAGGGGGAAGGACAGTTCAGCCACATGTTGTCCACCCTCCCCACCGATCACTTCACAGATCCCGGGCAGGTTAATCCTTTTATTGTAATGAAGTGAGGAGGCATAATGTACTGCGAATGTGAGATGCTTAATCCACTGTTGGCATTTTTATGAGGAAGGAGTAGCCATGGTGACACAGAGAACAGAGTGCTTGAGAGGCAGAGGAACGATCCATCAAAACATGACACTGACATAGCACAACACAACACACACTTAAGGAGATTTGCATGTGTGCTGTGCTTCAAGACCAACTCTTATATCCACCACTCTCCCTGCAGTCAGTCGCACCAGTTTATAGGTTTAAACTTGGCGTAGTTATAAAAGAAGTGTTAAAAGTAACACCTGCTTACTGCCAGTGGGAACCGTGGTAGTCGATATAAACTGTTACAGTGTTAAAGTTAAATGCTGTGTAGGCTCCACTCTCAAACTCGACAAAACTCAGAACTAATATTAGAGACTTTGTCTCCATATCCATATGGGTTAAATGGTCCAGAAGATGGAAAGATTTAGTTAAATACCATTAAAGGATATTCTATAAAGTAACACAATGTGTTATCATACGACAGTAAGGTTAAACTACATGACCGTGTAAGATTTGGTAACAGGTTCAGATGTGTCTCTTTTTCACTCTAGACTTCATAAACACTTTACATGTAACAAAACAGTCATACATGAATGTATAAAGGATTGGAAGGTCAGTTTAATATATCTTCTGGTCCCCTAAAACTGTATGTTACGGCTCATAATGCAACAGAGTGATAGGATAGGGAAGTCTGTGACTATATAATCATTGAACTGAAGGGAGAGGAGCATTTTAAGGCAACATTCCTTTGTTAAGTTTCAGGTTATGAAAGTCAATGGTTTACATTGTAAATCTTCTGTGAGCTGACTAGATCTAGATAAGGGGCACAGAGCTGTTCCAGGACCAACACACATCTGCACAAACACCATAAATTCTCTTGCAAAGTCCAACCTGTTGTCGGGGGTTTGGCCAAAACTGAAATCGTTCTTCACTCTGTATTCTGCTCTGGCATGGTACCTGCAGAATCCAGCACATTTGGTTATTATTCATTCAATAAATGGTCAACTTTACTCAGTTGTTTTGAATTTTTGTAAAAAAACAAAACAAGTATAGACTAAAGAACCAGGCAGACCAGGGAAGCTTTCTTGGATAACTTTAACCACCTTGTTATCTAATTGAGTTAATGAGTAGATGTCTATTAGCCGGTAATTTTAAAGAACATAGTAATAGATTTACAAAGAGCTAGCACAAACCTGTCCCATAGAGATAATAATACATCTCGCTGCTCAACAGAATTGTTCATTAAGTGGATATGTGCCACCTCGGTGAACTGCAGCCAATGATTCATCAAACAGAGAGTATTTCCTCCGCTGCTGTGCATGTGTTTTACAATAGAAATATGTAGTAGCATACATTAATACTGAACTCTGGGGTCTAAAAACTTTGTTGTTGGTACTAAACTTGAATTGCACAATACCCTTGACTCCTGTGGGTGGGTGAGTGCCAGCAGTGCAGAAAAATACAATATTTGTTGTAGACCCTGTTAAGAAACTTTCTTCGTATTCAGCAATGTACAGAACAAATGAGCAACTTTTCTAAAGTTAGAAAAACAAACCTGCATTTGACTACCAGGATAAATCTCTGTTCAAGAAAACACTGTTGGGAGACACACAAGCGGGATTATTTGTACTTAAACCACCGTATTCTCGCTGCTCCAGTCTCATTTGAGGTTTGGCTAATATGAGTCTGATTGAACTCATCTAACTTCACCGCATGACGTCTGAGAAAATGTGAACAGAAAACAAAATTGGATGGACAAGAAACAAACATGTATTGATCTGTTTTTCCCTCCTCACTCTCACAAAATGTTTTCGAATGTTCGTGATTGCAAAGGGATATGTTCTATTCATGTGTGAATCACAGAGAATCATATACTGAGCGGCCAATTTGTTACACATAAACACATAAACAAGCTTTTCAGCTCTACAAAGTTCAGCTTTTGTCAGCATTGTTGGAAATATGTCTATTATATGTCTGTTGAGTTTGTAGCTAAAGTGGGAGTTGTAGTGCACTGCATTACATTTAGAGGTTTTTCTATGTTTTTCCTCTTTATTAGAATAGAGAATATCAGAAATACAGCTGAATATGGCAGTCCGGCACCACCACTGACCACTAACATGATGGCCTGGATTGGATTTCATCAAGACACCCACATGTGATTAAGGGTAATGCAGCTTTGCTCTAGTTTGTTTTCCAGTGGTGGAAGAAGTATTCAGATCCCATTTATACTGTTATGAGGTTTAATTTATAATAAATGATCAGTTTGAATTGATCATGTTTTCATGTTACAATCTTGACCTGTAAGTAAAGCTGACAGCTAAATGTAGCGGAGTAAAAGTCTAAAGTTACATAAAATGGAAATACTCAAGTAAAGTACAGGTACCTCAACATACTAACATACTTAAGTACAGAATTTGAGTAAATGTATTTAGTTACCACTGTTGGTGGTGTCTAACTAGGCACTCAAAGTTCAGATTACATGAGCATTAAAACATGAAGACCTTTCCAGAAAAGGTCATACAAGGCAAAATGTCAGCAGTCAGATGGGGTTACCAGCTCTGTAAATAGGCAGATAGTTTAGGAACTTGACTAAATCACAAGAATCACACTAAAGTTAGCTCCTCTGGTTATGTGGTGACTTTCTGATGAACTGTGCAGCTCTTTGCCTCTGCTGCTCTGCGCCCTGCATTGCATTAAGTAAAGATATATTTCTTATCTTTTGAAGGCAGGCGTACCTAATAAAGTGGCCACTTGGTGCGACTACATATTACTCTATCTGCATTTAGTATATTTGTTTTCTCATCCACTTTACCGCATCCCAACACTTTTTGCTGCCTACTGTGCCTTACCTCTGGTCTGTCAGGGTAGGAATGTGCCGTGCGACTCAGCCGCACAAAAGGAGGAGATGAAAGGGAAACAGATTAAGCCGTCAGGAGCAGAGGTCCCAGTCAGAGGTAATGTGAAGTTCATTCTTATTCTCAGAGGCCTCCAACTATCTTCTCCTTAAGTTCCCCGCTCCTTTTAAACACTTCACCTGCGTTTTGCTCGGGTTCACAGATACTGCTCATGAGCGTTTCATCTCATAAGTGCATCAGGGAACTTTCTGTCATTTGAGAGATATGTGGGAATAGTTATGCATTTGTTCATCCAGTGCAGCAGTGTTATCCACAATTGTCTGATCTCTGTAGAGTTTAAGTGCTCGGGTCTTGTGGAAGTGTCACAATGAGAAACCGCAGGTTTTGAATGACACCGCCTTGGTTTAGCAGGCATTCGAAAATCAATTTGTGGGCAGTGACTGTTCTGCTGATGGTTCCTGTCTTTTGTGGGAGTTGGTCACTGAGCCAGCAGTGCTTCTTGTCACTGCCTGATTAATTGGCTTCAATCCATTCAGCAGTCATTGAGTCAGATGAAGAGAGACAATAAGGGCTTTTCATTCCTCTCAGAGTGAATTGGTAGTGAATGCGGAGGAAGCCACTGAAACAAGCCTTGTAAAACATGCTCATTTCCTTTTGATGGAAGCCGGATTAATAATGAGTACAGAGGAATGGTCATTGATTGGTCTGTGATGCATCTTCACATACGTGTTTGTGGTTCCAAGAGAGGAGGGGCTGGAATAAATCTTCCTTTATCTCTAATCCGTCCATTCATTAATCAAATGGAACAGGGTGATGAGTTGAATTACGAGTCCAGCTCCCCGCCGCTTGCTTCTGGGTCGAGGAGTCCATCTCAACGCCGTGTATCCCACATTCCCATCCAAAGACCCCTGGCGACCACTTGTCACAGCCATCTCCTGACTGGTAATTGGGTATTTATCAGATTGCCTGTGAGAGGACGATGCAGTGTTTATCTGACACAATTATCAAGAAAAATGGGGAAACCTAGTCCGCTTCTCCTCCAGGATACTGGCGTGCTACTGGTTCAGGTGGCCGGGCGGAGTGAAAGCGCTGTAATCTCTTAGTGTAACCACGGGGACTTTCTTTATCGGACATTTAGCCAGGAAACATCACATGCAAATGAAGCAATTGCGCAAATACAACACATAATTCTTTGGCCCTGCTGTGACACTGGAGGAATGAGAAGTGATGATAACACACACTCCAACAATGAGCTCCCCATGATCTGATAGACGGCTTTTCAGACGCTCTTCTAATTCTGAGAACAGGAAATGCATATAAAGAGGTGCAAAAGTGTTCACTGAGTACCCGAAGATAAGATTGGAGAAAAAGGCTATAGGAGGAAATTGGTGTGCTTGTGCCTTTTTTTCTCCTGCAAACCTATTACAGAAATGAGAGAAAGAGAGAGATGAGAAGAAAAGGATGGCATGAAAAAGACAGAGCTGCAAGTAAGAAGTGGCAAGTAGTCCATTTGGTGTTGCATGAATTAAATGGACATGGACTTTGGATGAATCAAAGAGACGTTTGGTAGCTCTGCTTGGTGAGCATTTTCTTTTACACACAGTATATTCACCTTTTAACTGAGGAGAGGCGATGTTTAACGCTTTTAATCTAATGAAAAGATGCAAGGATTGAAGAGACTCACTACTGTCGCACCTTGCAAATGTATGATAAAGCAACTCCATCATATTTTACTTGAAGCATATCCAATTCAAGGAGTATGTCATGCCTGGAAAAAAGGGGCTGCAAGGAGAAAATCATAGTGCATAGCAGTGCAGAGAGGAAAGTGCGAAAGAGGGTGAGAGATACAGAGAAAGACCTGGAGACGGAGCAGCCGAGGCTGCCTGGCCCGCTGGATGTAATCAAACAAGGGTGAACAGGTTGTTCCACAGATGGCTGATCCGGAGAATCCTCCGATTTATTTCCATGCCACAGACGGTCCCTGTCACGATGCGCAGGTGATGTCAACGCACAGGCTTTGTCTCGCACACACCACTAAACTCTAACACTTTTGTCTCACCTGTCTGGAATCAATATGACACAAAGGCGTTTGTTGTGTGTGTACAAAAGGAGATACTGAGTAAGAGTTTAGCAACAGAGAAAGTCGATTTGCAATCTTCTTAACATTCAAAGACTGAACTCTCACAGGATTATAAATTATGGATGCAACCGCGCGACTATTTCAATGTAAAGGAATTCAATTCCCTATTGAGTTCCTTTACCTTGTTTATCGCTTATCATGAAAGCTGCTTTGTATTCACTAATGCTTTAAAAATGTCATTAGAAATGGGTTGTTTTATGTATTGCGGCCATGCTGTTGCAATAATTGTTGTTTTCTCCTTCACTCTGGCATTTATTGTAATTTGCACAATAAATTGAATATCCATTTTTCTATTTTCAGCCCAGTGAAGAGAAGGATATCTCAGCAGCACGACTGGTCTTTGACTGCTTTTTGTCTCTCTCTCTCTCCGCAGATTGACGGCTAGTGATGCCAGGACAGTGAGCATCACAATGCGTGGCATGTGGTCTGGGGCCACGCCCCTCCTCATCATGGTTCTGCTCAGAGTGGCCCAGGGCCAAGAGGTTCCCTCAGTCCCAGGTAAGACGTATCAGATTTCTCAGCACCGGCATGTGTTCTCATCAGTGTTGAAGACTTCATTGTGTGGCTCCATCATCATGTCATGTGTCTGTCAGTCTGTGCGACCGTCTGACTATTATGAGCTTGACACCTTTGCCTCAGCAGTAATGATTTATTTTCACCATGTAACTAAATCTTGCAGTTTGAGAAGTGACATTAGTCATTTGGCACCAGCACAACACATCTGCATTTAGTCTTTTCAAATCTTGAACAAAGCATTTTCTTCTCACCTATCTCATCACCATGTAGGTGTTTTTATAGTTACACAGCTTTCTGATTGGTGAGAAGATCCTTGTCCTATCTCAGCATGCACATACAACTTATAGAATGAATGAAAAACTTTCAGATTAAAACATTTCTACTGTGAGTCTGGATGCGCTGACAGCAGTCATGTCTATTTTGTCTATATGTATCGTTTCTACCGTCTTGTTTGAGCTTCTGTCTAGTTTTGGTTGATACTATATAGGTAATATAGTATCTTTCTTTTGGGTTACAAAATCTAAATATCCTAAAATGATGTTTCACTTCAACATTTTTCCTTAATCTTGGTTGTAAATGTGGAAAAAAAAGATGTGAAGGAGAATCATTAGAATATATGAGAAGGTGAGTGGTGCGTTACATGAACATCCACTCTGCTGCCGGGTGATAAGATCATAATTAGAAATGCATTAATTATCTTAAGAATATTACTACACCTTCATCCTTGGTGGTGGTGATGTTCAGGGTGTTTCTGGTGCAGCTCTCTAACCTGAAGACAGTCTTGAAGTGCTTCTGTATCTAGTGGTTGAGTGGCTTAGGCCTGGTTTGACAGGGGCCTTGAGTATGAACTGTATTATTGAAGCACTCTGTGGTTTCTGTCAAAAAGGGACCAATGCATTTTAGATTTTCCAACATCTCAAGATAAGAAACAGCAAGCCTTGTTTGAGAGCGGTGGTAGTTGGCAAATAGCTCCATCCTAAAGCTGCACTGAATAAGACAGACAGTAAAAGAAATACTTAAAAAAAATGCATGTGCTTTTACATTTGCAAGGTAAATACAGTACAGTTAGTAAATTCAACATATAATCTACAGTAAATTGTAGATTGTAAAATTGTAAGTGTTTCCAGCCTTAGAAAGAATCTTTTCCCGTCGTGATTTTAATGAAGAACACATGCTGTGTCTCTCACAGAATCGGAGAAACACTTTTTTTTTTTCTTTTTTTTTATATAGGAAACTGCTTTATGACGTGTTTTTGCTCCGGAGCGGAGAAAACAGATAATTCACTTCCTGTTAGAAACCCCATGAACATCAGGATCTTAAGTTATCAGAGAGGAAGTTGAGCAAAGGTGAAGCAGCATTTGTGCCGCTGTGCAGAACACTGTCAGAGAAACAATGATTTGTAAGGTAAAATTGTTTTATTTAATGTTTGTATCAGTTTTAATCCTTTTAGCTTACAGTAAAAAACACAAAGAGGCTCACCATAATGAATTTGTGAATTTACAGACACAGTGATAGAAACAGGAAAGATAAACACAGACAAAGTTTCCGTGGATCCTTGTTCATTGTGTTGTGCTTCATGATTTAATAGATTTTAATTGCACCAGATTTTGCTCTTTATGCTGCAGGATGTTTGCTCTTTTTAGTTGGATTTAGTTGACGGCTAAAAATACTTATCAAAATATCTAATATCTCTGATTAAGCCACACATCTCCAGCTTCTTCTTCCTTCTTTCTTTTAGTTTAGATGGGCTCGTGATTACATGAGAAAGAAGTGTTTCAAGAAGTTTTGTCTTTCGTTTAGGGCTCAATTGAAACGTCTTCCTGCCAGCGAGGAGAGAGTCACCTATAGAGTTTTATTGTGACCACACTTGACAGTCTTCTCAGTCACATCGTGTTGATTGCTCTTCTCTTCCACCCAGTTCTCATCACAGTGGACGACAGGTCCATGCAGGCCTGCTTAGCGGAGCATTTCACACTCACTGCTTTCCGTTATCTACTTACTCTGGCTCCTTCGCTTCTTTCAATTGCCTTTCACCTTTCATTCATTTTCTCTCCCCATGTCCATGACACCATCTTCTTTCTCTCCGTAGTTTCTTTCACCAACACGATCTCGGAAGCAATTTACTTGTCAAGCAGAGGGCAGTGTGTGGCTCCCTGTGCTCTGATTTAATGGTATATGTGTGTGCGTGAGCGTGTGAGCACAGGTGAGGGATCACTACCTTGGCAAAAATGCTTTCAATCACAGCCTCAGAGCTGGCTTTCTGACTGGCAGCAGTTAGAGCTGTTTTAGGATTGAATTCAACTCGTGGTGAATTCTGCTTAACACCCTGATGGCATCAGAGTGCTCCAACCAAGGGCTTTCTTATCTGGATCTCCTCTCACTCATATTCTGTGCTAGTTATAGCTGTAAAGATACAAGGTGATACCTGCAAGAATTCTAAGTGCAGCATGATGTATCTAAGTGTATTGGAGTTGGGAAAAAAGATTTGAAAATAGATATTCTTTCTTATGTAAGGCACTCGATGCCTCCAGCAAGGCGTTGAGCTTCAGTGACAATTCACCCAAACTAGAGAGGCCTGTCAGATCTGAGTCAGGGATTGTACTCGCTGCAAATATGTCAGCATGGTAAAGAAATTGTCATAAATATCTAGATGCAGGAGAGTCGAATCCCGCCAGGACCCGGCGTCTTCCCTCCATTGTCTCAGTGAGAGAAATGTCAAGGCGCTTTGATTTCATTTCTTTGCATTCCTGCTGACTGACAGCTCTTTTTAATTTCCTTGCCTTAAAGTAAATGCCGGCACTTCCCAAACACAATGACTCCTTGTTCCTGTTGTTAAAAGGTATTTTCATCCTCTGGGTTTTCTGAGCTACTTTGTTAACCATCTCACATTCAGGTGTAATGAGCCGGCATCCTGTGTACGCCGTCTCACTGTGGAAAAGTTTGAGACAAGTCAAGTATGTTAATGATTACTTTCATATTGGATAATTTAGCACCTTATTCCTACCGACACTGATGAAACCCTAACCACAGTTTATATGCAATAACCACAATCCTTCACTAACCTTAACCCGACCAGAGCTGCATATACTGTAAATAAATTAAAATTCTGAAAATGGTGTCATTGAAACTGTGGGTTTTGCAGAATTGTTGAGCATGTAGTGATTTATACTAATAACATCAGTGGTGGCTCTGCAACCAGGCAAGATGATGTGCGGTTGTGGCATAAATATAATCCTGTAAGGAAACAAAGACCCACAAACACTATTGTAGGTGCTGAAGATGCAGTGACGCTGAAAGCCACTGGTGCGTTCATGGTCCCGAGTTTGAAAGACATTCGACCTCAGTTTGTTCATGAGTCATAATTTAGAAACAACATATATGCTACTAAACAGAACAAAGGAAGTGGATCAGGTAAACCATGAAATGTGTAGCAACATTTTTGCAGTTGTAGTTCTAAATTGAGGGGCTATTCTGATGAATTCTGAATTTTTTTTTTTACAATAATTCTGGTAACAAAAGGGCATAAACATGACCTCTTTGGCTGACATATTTACAGGCCCACTTTTCCTATCAAGACCTACTAGGGTTTAAAATTCCAATTGAGGACAATTTTGCAAAGCACACTTAAACTCTGTTAACCTAAATCTGAAACCCTGGTGATGTAAAATGTTTTTCAGACTGTTAATTTGACCAGAACCTCCAACTATGCTGTGATTTTTTACCTAAAATCCAGTTGCATGTGGGCAGTTTTTTAGTCTTTACTGACTATTGTTAGAAGGAGGGACACACAAGTAAAGTAGCTGGTGTTTCTTTAATATCGTCAAGCAGTCACATGCATTTATCTTCTCCTTTGGCGTCACTTCATGCTGCCTCCTCAACCCCAGTCGTCTGCTCACTTTATTGACCGACATGTATGAGACTTCTATTTAAAGATTATAAAGTGGCTCTCTGCTCACTGTAATTTACCTAACGACTGGTTTTCTCAAGTGAAGTGCCATGAATTTCCCACAATGCTCTGCCAGCCTAGATGCAGCAATATAAACCTTTTTATATTCAGTTCAACCTTAAATTTTATGCTTAGCATGAAGGATTTTGTGGTTTTATTTGTCCTGTGTTGTGGATTTAATACATTCATTTATCTCAACAGTGTGTGTAGACTTTAAAGATTTTGTCTTTGGTTACTGTAGGAAACGTAAATATTTATGTTGCTGTGTGTCTCATAGTACAGAGTTATTTTCCTTTATACTGGTGATGTTTTTTTATTAGAGGACCTGCCCTTTTATTTAATTGCCTATAGACAACCAAACTCCACATAACACAAGATATTGCGTCTTTGACATCCACGGTGCAGCTCAGACAAATTGAATTTACTCATCCTACTTCCTTCTTGCAAACAACTTAAAACAACACCTCTTTTCCCCCCACAATCTAATTTTATTTTACGCCACGCTCGCAGATCAATTCCTGACTGAAAGCATTCAGTTTTCCAGACGTTATATTCAGCTAAAGTGGAAGCACGGAGCCACACTCGTGGATAAAGTGTTTCTCCTCCTACATCCTGTGAGTCACATATATCAGGTGGGAGAGCTGTGGGTTCTACCTCTTCCCTTTACATTCAGTATTCAGCGTGCACACCACCCCGCGGGTGATTAAATATGTGGTTAATGTGGCACCATGAGAGTATTGAATTACACAAGAGCCATGCTGACCTTTTTAAATTACAGAACCAATTGTGCAAGACGGCAGAGGAAGTTTATAACAGGTACTGCCAAGATGGAGCCCGCAGGAGAATGGATCTGCTGCCGCCATCCTGCTGACGCTCTCCTTATTAGTGTTCTGCACTATAAGCACCCCGTTTGACACTCACGCTGTCCTTTCATTCTCTCACTTTGGGTCTCATTTGACTCTGAATTCTTTGTCTCTTTGTCTCTCTTCCGGTCCTGTGTACAAACAGCCATTAGAGCGTTCCCGCAGACAAGCTAAAACACACACGCTCGCCCTCACACAAACTAATTTGACATTTCATTTCACCGTTGATGAGACACGTATCACTCTTGACACACAGTGTAGCCCCACTCCATAAATCTTGATCACTGGCCTTTTTCTCGGATGCATCCTAGTCAGCATATTGGCTTTGCTGATATCTGAAGGTCGTTTCTGATGTCTGATCTAATTTGAAGCTAAAGCCAGAAAAATGAAGCAGTCTGCTTTGGCATCAGTCGCACGAGTCCGCGGAGTCACAGCCATTTTTCAGGGATGACTGTACTCATCTTCAATCCCCATCGAGAGAATTCGAAGCCTGACTGGCAGCGATACAACAATCTTTGCTTGGCAAAGGGCAGACAAAAGCTTTTTACCAATGAAAAAGTCAAAATAAAATATCCCGACATTAAAAACAAAGTATTTTTCTCTCCTTGCCAACTTTCAAGAGTGATTCCTGATTGCTTTATGCAGCACTTTGCAAAATGCTCTGTAATTGTATTTAGGTGAAAAATCCACATTTCACCACTGTGTTTTATTCGTCTCTCTCAGGGGAGTTTGTGCCATTATTGAAGAAGGAAAAGGATGAAGGCTTGGCATTTCATATAATGAAATTCTTGTGACAGAATGTCTTTTTTGGAGAACGATACAATTTAGTGACACTGTTCATTCTATTAAGACATATTAAAAAGCTTTGTCAAAAAAGGCCTTTTCTCTGTCCATACTGATGTCTCAGAGCAAACCAATCTCAGTCTTGTCAGTTGAAATAGGACATGTGTTTATCCCAGCTGTCACTCTATGCATTATCTTTCTTTTTCTACATTTTAACATTTCCTTCTATTGTGCGTTCAGGACTGTGGTGTTTGTTGTGTGTGGTTTAATCTCTTTCAACACCATTAAGTATGATATATGGCGGTATTTGTGTTGAGGGAGCAAAATGTTTGCTTTTGTGTTTAATGGAATCAAAACAAGGCGTGTTGATGAAATTGTTTACTCGGGAACTAAAGTCATTATTGGGGCGTTTGCGGACAAGCCTTGAATCAAATGTCAGGAAATCTCTGGTGCTTGTTAGTGACTGAATGTGGACTGTGTGTGCAGTGGAAACTGGTACACACACTGAAGATCTGAGGCCGGACCAATCACCCTCATATCTGAAGCTTTATTTCCTGCTCAGACTGAAGTTGTTCTTTATATTCAGTGGGAGATTAGTCGAAGGGATTTGTCTGACTTTTAAGCATCAGTTAAGCATGGATCTAAGGCCATGAGGTTGACATTTGTAGTTTTAAGTAAATATTGTCATATTATTGTGGCTTCTCGTAAAAATTGGAAACCATTGTCTGCTGGTCTGATGACGATTCAGCCTCTTTCTGGGGCTCTGGTGTAGCCAGAGGATATCTGGATAACTGATATCTTCTTCCGTGTGCCAGCCGTTGCTCACTGTCTGATTAGCAACTTGAAAAACGAGAATGTATCTCTATATATATAATATATATTACCAGATATATGAATGCAGAAACATGTAATAAACAAAATAATAGAGAGCTAAATCAGTGATTAATTAATTCTGAGATTGCATTTTTCCTCCTTTGTCCTTGACAACTGACTGCTTACCTGCATACAACCAGACACACAGACATGACTGATTAAAACTACTTGGACTACAACCAGCCTGCTAACGGACACCAGAGCCTCCGATACCAAAATCTTGTCCCGTTGCCTACAAATTCAGCATTCATATTCAGATATTTGTTTATATAGATTAGACTTTTGGTGAACACAATAATCTTCTTTTGTTTATGATAAAATAGATGCAAACCCAACCTCAGCTGTACTTGGTATTTAGCACTTTGAGCACTAATTTGTCACTTAGCTCAGAGCACCTGTGAACCTCGGTACGCTCACAGAGCTGCTGGCATGGCTGAATATAAAGAAAATCCCAAATCCTTACTTTTAACTTAGTTTTTGGATATGCTGTTTCCATACAACATGTATTCACATCATTTGCTATGGCTGTGGGCTTATAAATACTTAGAATATTGTAATATGGGTTTTGGTTAATTATTGGAGTTAATATAAAGGAGGCTCGTTGATCTCAAATCTTTACATATTTTCATGCAGCACAATTATGATATGTCTGTTTTTAATATGTAAAACAATTTCCTGACAGATCCCTTCGAATAATATATTACATTTCTTACCCTTTTAAAGCCGTTCTGACCTATTGTAGGCTTCCTTTTATTTATTCATTCTTTTCTTTGTTACCACACTTCAATCTTTTATGTACATTTCATCTAGTCTTCATATTTTTTTTCATTTCTGACTCTTTATCTGTGTTGTGCTGTTGTTGTTTTTTTAAGTAAACAAACACATCCTTTACATTTTTCTTTCGGCATTTCTTTTTCAGCGAGAGGCTGCAGTGATTCCTTCAGGAAACAGCAATCTGTCTGCCATCTTTGTTTTTGAAAAAAAACAAAAAGCCACTCTGCTCACAGATAAGCGTATTGTTTAAAGCATCTGACAATATTCCTGTGTCCCGGGGCACAGAGCCCGGTGCTTATCATCTCCCTGCCTCTCACTTCATCCGGCCACCATTTAATTACAGAGCAGGCACGAGCCAGTGTTTCCTCATCTCACTCCCTCCGCCCCCAGGCCATCATTTAATGATGAAAAATCTGCTCCAGGATGTTTGGGCATTCGTTTTATTATTATTCACCTCCTTTTTATTTTCTGTCCTTTTCTCTTTTTGTCATGAGGTGTGTGTTTGTGTGTGTCAGGGGGGGTCTTTGTACATAGACAGCTTCTTTTTTTCTTTCATATTTTGCTCTCCGGCTTTAAACCTGATGTCCTTAACTTGAGCGTGCTATCTTCTTTATTCCACACCTTCGGCTACAGATTCGCATTTATTCAGTGTGACTTCACCTTGAACCTCAGCTCACTGCTGTTAAATCTATAACAAAGTTAGTCCAAGGGAAAGGCGGGATTAAGGGCAGGTCACACTTCCTGTCTGGGACCAGAAAACGTCACTCTTGACATCACAGTGAGCTCTAATTAGACTGAAAGAAGTTTGATAATATCAGATGCTTTCAGCCCACAAGTGCGTACAAGTCTACAGTTTAAGCAAGATCAACAGAAATGGCTGAAGCTGTAATGTCATCACAAAAAAATGCTGACTAATTTAGCAGTCATTACCACCTACACATGCATCTCCAACCTCTTAGGCATTACTTAATTTAATTTAGAACTCCCTTCAAGCTGAAATAGGAAGTTTTCCCTATTAAACATTCATACAATACAACAGCGAGTGGTTTATTGATAACATTTTTTTGAACGTGACAAAGAAAAACACAATTAACATGATTTCCATCATTGTTGTTGAAAATATAAATGAGGCATTATGGGAGCAGATAATGCAATAACAGAATGTGCTGCCCATTTTTCCCCACATCCTCCTTCATCCCTCGCCCTCTCCCACGTGTGTGTTTCTACACTTGTATGCATGTGTGATATGCTGTGCATGCTGCAGAGTTTACTGATTTCCATAGAGACATGACACGGGCACCTCTGCATCGTTTCACCCCGCTCCTCAGTCTGCCCCC